>ML381195.1:6858-38831 GCA_005239525.1 Nicotiana knightiana
CTTCGTATCCAAATGTGACAGGTGCCAAAGGTTTTCCAATAACATGCATCGACCAGCGGAATTATTGCATCCAATAATATCCCCATGGCCTTTCATGAAATGGGGTATGGACATAGTGAGACCTCTTCCCACAGCTAAAGGACAGGTACGATTTTTGCTCATGCTAACTGACTATTTTACAAAGTGGGTAGAGACAGAAGTGTTCAAACAAGTGTGAGAAAAGGAAGTTAAAAGCTTCTTATGGCGGAACATAATATGCCGCTTTGGAATACCAAAAGAGATCGTGTGTGATAATGGCCCACAATTCACAGGCTCGCAAATCACAGAATTCTTCGAAAGTTGGCAAATCAAGCGGATCACTTCAACACCGTACCACCCCGTGGATAATGGTCAAGCTGAGTCAATTAATAAGGTCATCATCAACAATCTAAAGAAGAGACTGGATAAAGCCAAAGGAAACTGGCCTGATGAGTTACCAGTGGTACTATGGGCATACAGAACAACTTCAAAAATAGCCACGGAAGAAACTCCGTTCGCACTTGTTTATGGCTCAGAAGCCTTAATACCTGTGGAGATTGGCGAACCAAGCATAAGGTTCTCAACAGCCATGAAGGGAGAAAGCGACGACGAATTGAGGACCAATATGGACCTGCTTGAACCACGGAGAGAAGCAACACTGATACAGATGACAGCTCAAAAACAAATCATAGAGCGTTATTACAACCGTAAAGCTCATCTCAGGTACTTTAAGATTGGGGACTTCGTCCTCAAAAAAGTCTTTCAATCAACNATACCCCCGTCAGGTATCAAACGTTCGATTTTATTTTGAACATTTAAAAATTTTACTAATTTTTTTAGATGAAGGCATAAAGCTAACCCATCACCAGATGATGATATTATACCTGCAAAGACGCGAGGAAATAACACAATTCCCGGTCTAGGGTTACACTTTCTGATGGACGTTTTAAAGGGTTAAGCAGTCATCATCTTAAAAACTATATACCTTCGAGTCCAGAATCTTTTTCCTTTTTAGGAAAAGGACCACAAGGAAGGAATAATCAAGTGCTCGAGATTTCATTCTTCAAAGCTCAAACACTTGGGGGACTATACAGTATGGAAGGCNAAGAAATCAAAAGAGTCATCCAAATACAAAGCCTAATGCAAAAAACAAAAACCTTCGGACATGGTCAGGTTGAAAGGCAAAATATTAGTCACGAGAAAGAAATGTACATCTTTATACTTATTCAAAGTTGTTGTAACAAAAATAGTTAGGGGTAAAATATCATCATCAGTATACTTATTCAAAAAACTGTTATCAAATAAAAGAGTTATGGATGAAAGATCTAAATCCTTGTATTTGTTCAGAAAACTGTTATCAAATAAAAACAACTACGAATAATAAAACATTTCCCTCGTACTTATTAGAAAACTGTTTCCGACCAAAAAAGTTGCGGGTAAAAACCCCAATCTTTATAAAAATTGTTACTAGTAAAAAACAGTTGTTCCCGTGTATTAATATCGAAAAACTGTTACCTATGAAAAACACTTACGAAATACAAGAGTATATCAAATCTGTTAAACAAAAACAATTGCAACATGAGTTTTAGATGATAATCAAACACATGTAAAATGTCATGGAAGTTCAAACAAAAAACTTTCCTTGGAAACATTCTTAAACATGCGTAAAAATTCCTATCACTCTATTGCATTATCATGAAGTTGAGACTTCTTCTTCATGTCAATGATAAAGGGCCCTCTTCCATAAATTATGCCTATTACAAAAAGGCACACATTTAATATGACACCGTGCCTATTACAAAAAGGTACGAGTAGTCTAAAGCATTCTACATGCAAAATGCAGAGGTAAAACTAAAACCTCGAAAAATGAAGCATGCAAAAGACTTAAGGAGTGAAACAAAAACTCAACAAAAGTCATATTAGTATTAATATATTAAAACGGCTAAGTAAAAAACTAAGTATTAAATTATACTTAGCCGTATGGAATTTTTATATATATACATTGAGGTGCCGCTAAGTTGTCATTTGGGGACTTTAAAGAAATCCAAATTTACCACCGATGGGACTGGGGTAACCACCAATTGAGACAAAAAAAAAGAGGGGTGAACCAACTAACTTCTTCAAGAGGGGGGTTGACTTCACTGGTAGAAGGAGCGGGAGCAACTAGGGATGAAGAGGCATGAGCGGCTGGAGTCTCACCATCAGGTGAAGAAATGTTATGACCTTGTTGAGCCTTCTCCATGGCTTCCTTAGTTTTAGCTATTTCAGCACTAAGGTTGAAACCCTCTTGACTCATTTCCGTCAATGTGTCAAGGCGAGAATTCATGTACACCCAGCTCACATCGACATCAGACACCTCTTCAAGATCTTCATAATCCCTTGCCCATACTTGAAGCTCAGCTCTCAATCCGTCCTTCTCCGCTTCCGCGACGTCATGGGCGGCCCTTAACGGTACAATCGACTCCTCTAGAGTTTGATCTTTATCTAAAGACTTACGAAGGTCCTCTTGAGTACAAGTGAGTGATTTCACGAGCTCGTCTGAGTATTCCTCCTTCTGCCCCAACAAGTTTTTCAAGTCTCTAATCTCCTCTGAGGCACGGGACAGCTGCTCAGCGAATGAAGACTCCAAAACACTCTTGTCTTTATCAGCCTGACTGGAAGAAGCCTTCTCTACTGCCAGTTCTGCTGCCATGAGTCTCATCTTCCGCTTCAAGGTACTCATTTCCTCTTCTAAAGAATCCATGTCAATCCTTAGGCTATCACACCGTGCTTTCTAATTATCAGCTCGGCCTACAACTCTTTTATCTCCTGGTCCGTGTTTGAAATTCTCTTCATAAGCTCCATGCCTATAAGGTTAATCTACAAGAAATAAACCAGTTAGATATGGTAAATTTTGTATATGAAAATGAAAGAGGATAACTTGCATCATACCTTCAAAGAAGTATGCACGACCTCATTGGCCTATGTAAGAGCACCGTGGCTGGTTAGATTGGCTTTCTCAGAGGGACCTATCAAAGGCTTGAGCCACACTTCGGGCTCACCTGTTTTCTTGAAACGATTCGCCTCAGCTGGAACCTCTATTACCACCTGCCGCATCTCTCTATTGGAAGACCCTACTTCCCTAGCGGAAGGCATGGAAGCAGGCAGAGATGAAACAACAACAGGCATGGAGGATTGAGGTGCTGGAGAAGCCACGGGAAAAGCAGCAATCACGGAGGGTTGAAGAGTTGAGGAAGGCACGGGCAAAGCAACAGCTGAAGGCGTAATAGCCAAAGGAGCAGATGAGACAACTTCTCTTAAAGAAGTAGGAAAGGCTGCAGCCAAAGGGACATCGTCAGAAGCAAGGTCAAAACCTTCATGGAACAGGAAATCCACAGACTTATGAATGGGGGAGTGTGAGACATCTTCAAGGATAGAGTGCTCAACCACAGACACGGAAGTCAAGGTCGAGGGTGTAGACTCATCATCTGAAACCACCCGCCTTCTCCGTGGCCTGTGTACTAAAGCACCTTCTTCTTCTTCTACGGAACGAGACTCACCCATCTTCCTTCCGAGGAAGATGAACCAACAATAATTTCTTGGGTCTGAGCTAAAGACATCTTCGGGATAGATGAAGCAGATACCCCACGAGCAGAGAACCCTATTAAAAGGGAAAAAGTTAAGCGACAAAGAAAGAAGAGACTCGAGTAAGGAAAGAAGCAAGAACAAGAGCTTCACTTACTATTGGTCTTTACATGCCAACCATACCTCCCAACGAGGTACTTCCAAGATCTTTCTTCTAAAGGAGCAACGAACAACAATTTTTCTACCCAATCACAGACACCGGAGACATTCTCAACAGTACCCATGATTGCTGAGAGAAGAAGAAACAGATGCACTGTTAATAAAACATCTCAAGTCAGAACGAGGAAAAAATAAATAGATGTGATCTAAAGCATACTCACGTGCACGATTCCAATTCTTAGGGAAGGGAAGATTTTATTCACCCACTAAACCAACAGTGGGTACAACAACATACCGGAGGTACCAACCCCTATCCTTATCATCTCCAGGGGTTACCAGCACTCGTTTGCTTCTAGCAGTCAGAGTAAAAACCCCTTCACGAAATAAGGTAGGAGAGTAGAGNAAAGAAGCCAAACTCCTAAGACATGCAACAACTCACCACACAAGCGGACCAACTTGTCCTAAACATATATTGAAAAAATGGCAGAATTCAATTATGACTGGATCAATAGGGGGTCTAAACCCTTGAGTGAAAGGGTACGTATAAACAAAATAATATCCCATCTTGTAAGACGTTATTCTTTGATTACTATTCGGAATATAGACAGGGAAATCAGGCCTCCAAAAACACTCCCTACGAACAAGGGAAATCTGACCCTCAGTTATAAGGGTTGGATACCTTTCGACACTATCAAGAGAAGAAGATTGGTCTACAAGAACTTGATTATCTCTAGCAAAAACAAACTAAGCAGGGAAAATTTCATCAACTCCAGGTTAACGATGGCGTTCACCTCTACCTCAAGACAAAGACCGAGAAACCCTAAACCTCGGAGAAACTAGAGATCTAGTGGAATGAGAGGGAACTATCTGAGAAGAAGAGGAGCCCCTCGAAGGAGTGGATCCTAGACTTCTAAGTCTACCACCCCTCCGACTCCTAGTCGGAGCAGAAGACGATATTAAATTTTCAATATCTATTACTCCCTGAGGAAGGTTTGAAGACGACATGTTTAATTAGGCAAGAAGAAAGTTCTGTACAAAAGACAAAGTTAGAAAGTGTTTCGTGGAAGCAAAGAAAAGAAGAAAGGTATTTATACTTGAGGACAACCGTCAAANCAATAAACCCTCGAGCTTATCAGCCACGGGAAACTCAACCTGATCAAAATAGGGAAGAGGCACGGTCAGAATGAATTTAGACAAAGCTACGGGCAGATTTAAGGACCCACAATTGATTACTCGAACGTTATGTAACCATATCCCAATTACTGTTATCCTTTGTAACGCCTCATTAATGTCATAATTAGTCATTAATGAGAAACCATAGCAAGAGTTGTACGTTATATCAAGGAAGCTCCTATATAAGGGAGGGGAATACAACTTGTAAAGGCATCTGATTCTCGAATATAATTGACTTCGCTTTTCAATATTTCTGCAATATTGTCTATTATTCATTTTTCTCCATTTTCTTGATTATCAGTAACCCGTGTTCATCCTAAAAATAGCTTTAGTCAAAGGGTCTAATTCTTTGGTTAAACAGTACTTCCATTGAGAAATATTTTAGTTTATGTTGGAGATGCAATATTTGTTCCTATGTTAGAAATTTAAACAAGTGAAATATATTTAGAAAACATTACTCTTTCTATCCGTTGAGGCAATAATGCTATCAAAATTGGCTTATGTTTTACCTTCTTACCCAGTTTCACCTACTTAGTATATAAGTTGAAAACAATTTTTTTTATTTTTTGTTTGAGGAAAGTTGAAAACAAAAATTCATTCCTTAGCCCAACACTAAATACCTGCTTCTAAACTTTCATTGTGGACGATTTCCCACCCTAAACTTCCTTGTTCGAGGTTTGCTTTGGTGCAGTGTATATGTCGTTTTATTTGTACGTGTATTACGATCAAAATCGAGTTTGTTTATTGTATGGCAAGTCGATACTGAACATGACGGGTCGAAGCTCGAACCCTGATTATATCGAATCAAGGCGCGAAGTTAAACCGTAAAGCTCGTGACTCCGGGACCTAACAAGATCGAGGGGACTTTGTCGAGCAAAATAACGGAAGGCCGAAATATCTGCGATCAATTGAAGATCACGATGAAAATCTCGGCACGTATCAAGGAGAAGTCGATTAATTAGCAAATCATGAGATTTTTTACCTTTTACAGAATTGTATCAAGAGTAGGGCTCCCCTACAATATAAAGGGAGGCATGATCATTTGTAATACACGTTGTAACACGCATCAAAGAAGCAATATATTGATCATTTCTATTTCCTGTTATCTTGTTTACATATTCTGTCATCGATTGAGGCATTTCTTAACTCGAGGGTGATCAACCTTCAAGGTTAAGACTGATCAATTTGTGTGGTTAACATTTATTTTCTTGTCATTAATTTCAATATTAATCTATTTTCTCAACTTGTTTCAAGTTATATCATGTATCCTTAAAATCGCGTATAAATTCAATTGTTAACCGATTTTGAGGGTAAACAGTTTGGCGCCCACCGTGGGGCTGAGGATAATAGTAATTATTTAATACAAATCTCTATAACACACTGCTTTACACTTTCTCTTTGAAGTGTCTTTGATTCCAGGCTAAAATACAAAATGTCAAATTCTCAGTCAGCACCTCTGCACGTTGACAACGAGTTCAGTCACCAAGATGAAAATAACAACATAGCACCTGGTAATGAGATACCACCTGCTGATCCCGCTGGAACTCCGATCGTAGATCCGATTGATGATAATTCACATGTGTCTATCGATGCAAACTTTCCCACTGACACCAAAAATTGCATTTGTGGTGGATCCTGATCGGCAACTCAAAACACATAAAACGTTGAAGGGGCAGAGATCAGTCTACAAGTGATCTTTGAAATGTTGCAGGCACAACAAGTGACAATAGCCCAGTTACAAAACCAAAACGAAAACCAAGCAGGGTTGAGCCCAATCCTTCCCGAAAAGCCACCTGCAGGGATCAACTGGTCATACAAAGGTCGAACGAAAATGAATTGGGGGCTAACCCTGAGATTATAAAGAAGCTCGAGGAATTGACAAACCACATAGAATCAAGGGAGAAGAAGATCGAGGCCAACGATAAAAAGGTCGAAACCTACAATTCCAGGGTAGATCAAATACAAGGAGCACCACCGATATTGAAAGGCCTGGATTCCAAGAAGTTCGTACAAAAACCCTTTCCCCCGAGCGCGGCTCCAAAACCGATCCCCAAGAAGTTCCGCATGCTTGAGATTCCTAATTACAATGGAGCGACTGATCCGAACGAATATGTTACCTTTTACACATGTGCCATCTAAAGGAATGATCTAGACGAAGATGAAATCAAATTCGTCTTATTAAAGAAATTCAGAGAAACCCTGTCAAAGGGATCCATGATATGGTATCACATTTACCACCTAATTCTATTGACTATTTTGCTATGCTTGCAGATTCTTTCGTAAAGGCACATGTCGGAGCCATCAAGGTCGAAACCAGGAAGTTGGACCTTTTCAAGGTAAGGCAGAAGGACAATGAAATGCTCTGAGAATTCGTATCTCGATTCCAAATGGAACGAATGGACCTACCACTAGTCGTTGATGATTGGGCCGTTCAAGCCTTTACCCAAGGGGTCAATGTTCGAAGCTGGGTGACTTAACAACAATTGAAGCAGAATCTAATAGAATATCCAGTTGTTACTTGGGCCGATGTGCATAGTCGTTACCAATCAAAAATCAGGTTTGAAGACTGATCTAAACCCACCTATACCACTATTTAAGTAGCAAGGCAGGGTCGAAGCAGCTTCTACCCGACAGGGTCAGGATCGATATCCACAGGGAGTTATGCAATGGGACTCGAGTTTCTACTTGATTTAGTGGTGTTTCATGTTCTTTATTACTCTTATCAACATAATTTGGTTTTGAACCTATTCTAAGGTTGAGTCTAAAAAGTAATATTATCTAACTAACTACAATATTTTTGTGGATTTTTATCAAATGATTAAAGGCACTAGGGTTGCAACTTACTCCTAGGTAAGTGACTAATGGGATCTAAAATCTAGGTTAAGCTTGTGAATTATGGGCAAATAAGATAACCTCATACTAAATTACTCACCCAATACCTCTCGATAATTTGGGTGACTTTGCTTGAATTTGCTTTCTCAAGCCCAATTAGGTGTTTCAACAATTCAAATGAAATGGCTCAAGTCGGTATCATTATCTCTAGTTTCTACCCTTTTTTGGGGGCTATCAATCTCGCGAGTTCACCCCAATACCTTGTTAGCCTATTTACCTAGACATGGGTCATCTCTCTCAAGAATAACCCTAGTCAAAAAGGCATAAATTAGTGTTTACAACCGCTAATTCAGTCAATGAAGCATGAAATAAACTAAAAGTCATACACCCAATTACAAATTCAACCTAAAATAGAAGACCCATTAGTTACCCACACTAGGGTTGGGTTACAACCCTAGATTGAGGGTCTAGCTATTCATTATCATGCAAGAAATTAAGATAGATGATAAAATTAAACATATAAATGTTGATTACAAGAAGAAAATCTAAGAAGTATGGTAGAATCTAAGATAAAATTACTCAAAACAGAATAAAAGCACTATTCACGAGCTCACTCTCTTGTCTGATACCCTAAAAATGATAAAAAGTAATATTTATACTAGACTGAAAATACTGCACAAAATTGCTCCTACGGAGATTTCGTTCCCAGCGGAATTCTAAGCGCTCCCGCAAATTGGCTTCCGTTGCAATGTTTCTGGACCTGGGTACTTTCATCATCTATATTCCGCCCCCAGCGAAATTTCACAGCGCCACAACGGTAAAGTGCGGCAGTGTAATAATACCACCGACTACGCTATTATGAATAACTCAGGTTGGCAGGTCTCTGATCTTAGGAATCCGCTCCCAGCGAATATTTGAACGCTGCAGCAGCGAGGCCAACGCTGCAGCGGAATTTTAGCATGGACAACGGCTCAGCTGGGTCTCAAAAGCAGAGTCTTCTAGAATTTGTACCGGGACAGCAGATGGAATTTCGTTGCAGCGAAGTGACAACCGCTGCAGCAGAATATCAGCGTGGAAAGCGGCTCAGCTAGGTCTCAAAAATAGAATCTCTGTTAACCGAGGCAGCGGATGGTATTCTGCTGTAGCAAAGTGACAATCATTGTAGCGGAATATTGGCACTCTCAAAGCTTATACTGGGTTCTGGGCCAGTGCAAGTTCGGCTCCTCTTTGAGTTATTTTTAGTCAACATCTTCAATTCAACTCAAATCCTGCAATTTAAACAACTTGCATCAAATTTCGGGAGTATCTTAATGCAATTTTGCCTCAAAACCTAAGAAAACTAGAGTAAATAATAGGTACAAATATGACTTCATCAAGCTTGCATTGGGACTAACGATTACCCTCAACACAAATGCATTATTGACAAGATTATGAAATGACATTCTTAGTTCACTAGATCTAATGTGACACCAAAGCTTCAAGAGTTGACTCAATTCGTCAAAGAGCTTCTCCCTTTCACCTAAGTCACTGTGGATCCCAGACTCTTTCTCCCCTACTCTCCATGGGCTCATCTCAATGAATAGAATGCACTCTCAGAATTGGGATTATTAAGGGGTGCTCTCTTCACTCTCAAAAGAACGCCACAAGTCCGGCTTTAAATACCATAGGCTTGCCCCTTGTGTAAATCACCACTAATGAAATCTCACACAACTTGAGATCCTATAGGACTTTAATAGGATGTAATGAAGGCTTTTTTAATCAAATTTGGACAGGATGAACTACTATAGAACATCTTTTCTTAAGCACTCCATTTTTCACATTTTGGCACATGATTTTCTTTGACTCTTTGAGTCTTAATCTCTTCCTTGGGGGACTTAGAGAGACTGATTGTTGCTCTTTCTTTTACTTGAATCTCACTTTTCTCCCTTTTTCTTTCTTTTTCATCATTTCAAGCCTTTTTACTTTTTCTTTATTGAATCCTTTCAACTCTTTGCTTTTTTTTTTGTTTTTGTTTTGCATCTTTTCATTGGCCTTTCCTTTTATGACAATTCCTTTCATCACTATGAATTTCCTCGTGTCTCCCTCAAACTTGTGATTTTGTCTATTGTTCATCACGGGCGCTAAAGGAAAGAATGAATGCCAATAGAGGGTCATTAGAGAACAGATGAAGGTTTGTAATGTGGTTTTTGAACAAATAGGCTCAGGCTCAGAAGGGGTTGACTAAGGATCTTGTCTTGGTAGATTATAGAAGTCTTTTAATATCAACAGGGAATCAGGGAGGGCCTATGATCATTTCACAAGTCGAGCTAACTTAAGATTTCGCCTAGAAAAATACTTGGGGAAAGTTCTAGACTTTCAGGAACGACACTTGGGATATGCAATTCAAACCTCACTAATCAAATCTCAGGATCGTTAAAGAGCATAGAGTCAAGGGCCCACAACAACCTCGGTTTAGATTGAACACTCTCATATGGCTATAAACACCACCTGACGATAGTTTTAGTCAACTCAAGACTCTAAGGGTCACAATTATATCTAGACTCGTTTGTAACTTGTCTCTGACCATGAGATCAAAGGTAAGTATGCTGGCGCCAAGTGAACCTTATTCGAGTCACATTTATTCACTACTTACCAAAATAAAGGAAACAAAAACAAAACCAAAAAAAAAATAAAAAACGGACTCAATCCCTTAAGAAGGTCTTCACACCATCCGTAGTAGGGAAGAGACACCCGGTTCGCTCAATTTCCACCCGTGGAAAGAACCGTGGCCTTAAGTAACCCAGGGGCTTATTGATAGCACAAAAACTAAAGAAGAAGCTATAAATTCAAAAAGAAGCTACTAAATGAAATAAGAAGTTAAACTATAAATGGAAAAGCTAAAGAAGTTATAAAGTAACAATACAAAAAGTAGAAATGAATATGTACAATAGGGGATTAAGACGAATATACATTAAGAGGGGAATTAATATATACATAAGGGAAACCGAATATATACATACCAAGAGTTAAACAAACTAATGGTATGGAAATTCAAATAAGGAAAAGAAAAATAGTATCAAAGGTTATTACAGCCCAAAAAATGTCAAAGTATCTGAATCACCAAAAGAGGACACACCCTCCAATAAGAATTATCATTGTCCTCAATGCTAGATGCCCAAAAATATAAAACATGGAAAATGGGTCAGAGAGAGTAAAGGAAAACTCATATGGTGCCTCTGTTTGCATGGGGTCAGGATCAGCTGTAAAAGAAGGCACAGTGACACTAGCTGGAACAGGGTCCTATGGAAGTGAGGAGGTCTGTCCCTCTGGATCCTCAAGCTGGATCTCCATATCATCAGTCCTCGGGATGACTCCTTTGTGAACTGGGGCTGAGGTAAGCTCCGACTCCTGAACTTGTGCAACCTGATCAGTGGGTGCGGTCTCTCCTATCAACAAATCAAGGGGGATGTCCCCCTTCGTGGTGAGCTTAGCGACCTCCTGCTTCAAAGCAGCTTGAATTGTTTGCATCTCCACCTGAACCTTCTTCATATCATCCTGAGAATTCTTCATTTTCTTCACAGATTTGCCCAAATAGTGAATATCTTTCTTGTGCTTGTCCAGGGTCTCCATGATCTTCTTCTGGTTATCAACCAGGATCCTCAATGTCTCCTCCAGTAATGGAGGCAGTGTAAGTTGTGCTAGAGCTGACTGAGCTGCAACAGTAGTACAAAAATCAGTGAGCTTAGAAGAAGCTACCTGCAGCCAGTTGGTGATACCAACTAGAGTCTGAGACACCCTCAGGGCAGTTTGAGGGTAAGTGGAAGATGTAGGCACTGGGACTGGAATAGACATGGAAGGACCCGAAGAAGACTCTAGGCCGGCAGCAACAGTGGGCCCCTCAGCAACAGTGGAACCCTCGGCAACAACGGAGGGCTCAGCAGCAATAGAAGTCTCAGCAGTAGTAGAAGTCTCAACAGTAGAAGAAGTACTAGTGGCAGTAGATGAGGTGGCTTTCCCTTTTGCCTTGGGGTTGTCCAGACCTTTCAGACTATACCATGAAAAAGCTGATTTTGGCCTCACTGTAACATCAAAGTCCCTTCCCTCAACTTCCATGTCCCTGAAGTACACAGTGAGGAAGTTGGGAAACGGATAAGAGGCCTCATTTCTCTGTACAATCTGGTCAATCACCCTGGCCATGATATGCCCGACATTGATCGAGAGGCCATCCATAATTTCTCCAACAATCAGGGCCTGAGAGAGGGGCATGTCACTGTCATGAAGGATGGGATCTATTCGGCTGCAAACAAAGGTCGCCCAACCCTTGGCCTCAAAGCTGAGCGTGTTCCTGTAGATGATGGAACCTACAGCCAACCAAGCTGGAGTAGTCCCCGGGATAGCAATAACATAAGCCAACCAAGGACGATCCAAATCTCCCAAAGCCACTTTCTCCTGGTAGCAAGTCTCATCTTCATTCACAAAGCCCGCATAATTGTTGAATGCACTACCACTGTACAAGATCTTCCTGTTTTGGACCTAAGTAAGATATGTGCCCCTTTTTGTGTGGGCCACATTAGCATAGAACTCCTTCAGAACATACTCATTTGCATCCTCAACTTTGCTAGTGAAGAAACTCCACCCCATTTTTTCCTCAAATTGCTTTTTGACATTTGGGTTATGAGGTAGCAGATCCTTAACAACGAAAGGCCTTTCAGGAATCAGGGACCTCTGGGGTCACCAATCTCAGAATTGGTGATAGGCCGTCTCAGAAATAAAATGATCCTTCCACATTGATGGGTTTCTCGTTCGAAAAAGCCCTGTTGTCTGTCCTTGGGTGTCACCACCCCTGCCATCATCTGGTGTCTCATCGGAGCTGTCAAGGTTGATAGAAGCAGGGGCGGTGGACTGAGCTGCTGCACCGATACCCTGAGGGGGTATGGAGCCACTGGAAATATCCAAACTGTCCGAAGAGTCTGAGCTAGTAGGTTCATTGACAAGCCTTCTGGGTTGGGACAATGCCTCTGCTAAGGCTGCTCCACTGTTTCCCTACGAAGCTTCCCAGGAGGGTATATATTAACTTGATTCTGATTGGTCGGGAGTTGGCCTTTTTCATGTTTTCTTCTTCCCAATGGTCTTTGTCGGGCCTAAGGGAGATGCATGTTGTTTCCCTTGCCCCGACCTCTAGAAGAGTCACCCCTCCCGGGTTTCTTGTCTGCTCCACCTCGTGATCTAACCATTCTCTGCAAACATGTCAGTGAAAATTGTTAAAACATGGTACACAGGTACCCAATGAAAGCACAGACATCAGTAAGGCAGAGAAGAAAATAGTGTATGATGCAGACTTCCGCTTTTAGCGGAAAAATAAACGCTGCAGAGTAAGGGTCACCGTTGTCAGCGAAATACTGACCGCTGCAGCGGAATTTGGGGGATTAGACTACCCTATTCACTGAGATTTCAAATCGCACCCAGCGAAATACTGACCGCTACAGCGAAAGGCCACCATTGTCAGCAGATTTTTGGCCGTTGCAGCGGTTGTCATCTATCAAAAATAGCAGCAGAGTTTCCGTTGTCAGCGGATTTTTGGTCCACTGCAGCGAAAAACTGTCAACGGGTTTTTGGTCCGCTGCAGCGGAATTCAACATTGACGTGCACTAACAGTGGTGTTCAAACTAGGGTTTTACCAATTTTTGAAAATTTTAACATGAATCACATGTAATAAGAGCCCTATATCCCCTTAGGCAACAAGAAATCACTACCCGGTAGATTTTAAGACATTGGTGAAACATGTTCAAGCATTAGGGCTTAAATGACTACCTTTCTAGCAAAGACAACTAATAAGAACAAGCTAAAAGTTAAAACCTACAATTAAAAAAATCAAATAATATGAACATACCACTACTAGATGATGATGATGTTAAGATGCGAGAATATTTTGAAGCTCAGATGTACAGTGCAGAGGTTGAGAATAGTAAAATTTATCTATGAAAGCCAAATGGGTGAAAAGAGTAAAAGAAGGGGGGCCATGTATATTTATAGGTGAGAACTGGGGCCCCATCGAATTACCTAGCGCGGCAGCGTTATTTTACCGTTGACCGTGCTTTTAAGCATTTCACAAAGCTGGGCACCAAAGATCACTGCTGTCAGCGAAATCTTGTCGCTGTCAGCGGAATCCCATCGCTGTCAGCGGATTTCCAATCGCTGCAGCGGAATGGAGATCCAGAGAGTTGTGACCTTTCATAAATTTTGGCTCAACCTTGACGCGACAACAGAATGTTTTTCGCTGCAACATTTTTGTGACCGCTGACCGCGGAAATGTGACCTCTGCAATAGTTTTGAACTGGTAGCCCAATTTTTTCTAGATTTTGTTCCTGCACTGCATCCACCAAATCCTACACCAACTTCACAAATAGGTTACTTCAAGAAAAATCTACTCTAACAAGAAGAAACAAAAAGAATGAAAACAAAACACTTGTGTTGCCTCCCAAGAAGTGTCTGATTTAACGTCGTGGCACGACGCATGTTACAATGATCAAGTGAATTTCAACAAAGCTACCACGTGGCTATCTTCAAATTTTCCCAAGTAGTGTTTGACCCGATGCCCATTCACACGAAAAATTTCACCATTCGTGGTTTTTAGATCAAGGGCACCAAAGGGTGTAACCAATACTATCTCAAAAGGACCACTGCACTTTGATTTGAGTTTGCCCAGAAAGAGACGAAGCCTTGAATTGAAGAGCAATACCAAGTCTCCCACTTTGAATTCCCGGTTCTTAGCATACTTGTCATGCAAATACTGCATTTTCTCTTTGTACCAAGAAGAGATTGCATAGGCATGGAATCTAAACTCATCAAGCTCATTAAGGTGATCAACACGAAGATTTGCAACAGAGTCCCAATCCAAGTTCAACTTCTTCAAAGCCCAAAGTGCCTTGTTCTCCAACTCAACCGGGAGGTGGCATGCCTTACCATACACCAACCGGTACGGTGACATACCAATCGGGGTCTTGAAGGCATTCCTATATGCCCAAAGGGCATCATCAAGCTTTTTAGAACAATCGATCCTATTTGCATTCACGGTATTGGACAAAATGTTCTTGATTTCCCGATTTGAGACTTCAACTTGCCCACTGGCTTGAGGATGATAAGGAGTGGACACTTTGTGATACCCCATACTTGGCAAGCAACGAATCAAAAGCCCGATTGCAAAAATGAGATCCCCCGTCACTTATGATAGCCTGAGGAGTCCCAAATCGTGTGAAAATATTTTTCTTGAGAAAATCAACCACACTACGGGCTTCATTATTTGGCAAAGCCACAACCTCAACTCATTTTGAAACATAATCCACAACCACGAGAATGCATGTATTACCACACGAGCTGAAAAAAGGACCCATGAAGTCAATGCCCCACACATCAAATATATCAACCTCGAGGATCATTATGAGGGGCATTTCATCCTTCTTTGATATACCACATGCTCTTTGACATTCGTCACACCTCTTTACCAAGTCAGTTTTATCTTTGTACAAAGTAGGCCAATAAAATTTGCAACTTAGAACTTTTGAAGTTGTCCTTGCCCCTACCGTGATGACCATCATAGGGCAAAGAGTGGCAAGAATCAAGAATGGACATTTGCTCTTCTTCGAAGACATAACGTCGTATGACTCCATCATTGCATATTTTGAACAAATACGACTCATCCCAATAATAATCCAAGCTGTCCCATCTAAGCTTCTTCCTTTGGTTAGAAGAGAGCTCAAACGGGACAACACCGGTAACAAGAAAGTTGGCAATGTCCGCAAACCATGGAATGTCTTGCATAGAGGCTGAGAGAAGTTGCTCATCCGGGAAATTATCATTGATCTCAAGGCCATCATTTGGCCTTCCTGGCTCTTCCAACCGAGATAGATGATCGACACCTTGATTTTCGCTCCCCTTTCTATCAACAATTTCTAGATCAAACTCTTGGAGCAATAAACCCACCTCATAAGCCTAGCTTTTGAATCCTTTTTTATCATTAAGTACCGGAGCGCCGCATGATCGGTTTGCACTATCACCTTAGCGCCCATAAGGTTAGGCCTAAATTTCTCCATTGCAAAGACAATAGCTAACAATTCCTTTTCAGTGACGATGTAGTTATCTTGGGCAGAATTCATGGTTTTGCTTGCATAATAAACAGGGTGAAATATTTTTTTCACCCTTTGGCCCAAGACTGCACCCACCGCCACGTCACTTGAATCACACATTAGTTCAAAAGGAGAGCTCCAATTTGGTGCGGTGATTATTGGTATGGTAGTCAACTTATGCTTCAACAACTCAAAAGCTTGCATACATTCCTCATTGAACTCGAACTTGGCATCTTTCTCCAATAGCTTGCATAGGGGATTTACCACTTTTGAAAATCTTTAATGAATCTCCGGTAAAATCCCGCATGCCCAAGGAAACTACAGAATCCCTTCACCGAAGTTGGAGGAGGAAACTTGGAAATAGCCTCGATCTTGGCTTTATCCACTTCAATGCAATCTCTTGAGATTTTGTGGCCGAGGACTATTCCCTCCTCGACCATGAAATGGCATTTTTCCCAATTCAATACAAGGTTGGTTTCTTCACACCGGGCAAGGACTTTATCAAGATTTTTCAAACACTCCTCAAATGAGTCCCCAACCACGCTGAAGTCATCCATGAACACCTCTAAGAAATCTTCAACCATATCAGTGAAAATTGCCATCATGCACCGCTGGAATGTGGCGGGTGCATTGCACAAACCGAATGGCATCCTTGAAAAAGTAAATGTCCCGTAGGGATAGGTAAAGGTTGTCTTTTCCTGATCTTCTGGGGCTATGAGAATCTGATTGTAGCCGGAATACCCATCCAAGAAATAATAGAAAGCCCGCCCAGCAAGTCTATAAAGCATCTGGTCCAGAAATGGCAATGGAAAGTGATCCTTTCGGGTCACCTTGTTCAGCTTCCGGTAATCCATACAAACCCTCCAGCCAGTCACGGTCCGAGTGGAAATAAGCTAATTCTTGTCATTTTTCACCACGGTCATACCTCCTTTTTTCGGAACACACTGCACTGGTGAAGTCCAAGCACTATCAGAGATTGGATAAATAACCCCAGCATCAAGCCATTTGATTACTCCTTTTGAACACCTCTTGCATTGCCTCGTTCAATCTCCGTTGATGTTCCACGGATGGTTTTGCATCATCTTCAGAATAATTTTGTGCCTACAAAAGGCGGGGCTTATGCCTCGAATATCAGCTAGAGTCCAAGATATGGCCTTCTTTCTCCTTTGGAGCACTTTGAGTGTAGAATCTACCTGCAATTTGGTTAGGCAAGAAGAAAGTATAACAAGTAAAGTACGAGAAGGACCCAAAAATTCATACCTGAGCTATGGTGGAAGGGGATTCAACTCCAAGGTAGGTGGCCCCTCGATTGAGGGCTTTGTCGGAGGATTTTTGAGGTTCTCAAAATCCAAAGATAGCTTGCGAGGTCCATAAGAATAAGAACCTGTGCCTTGTAATGCATTGGTACACTCGATCACACCATCCACCACAATATCATCATGATTCAATAAAACTGCTTCCACGGGATCTTCAACATTTATCATTGAGCTTGTTTCATCAATTATGACCTCGGTGACAAGGTCCACAAAAGAACACACCTTCGTGCTATTGGGTTGCCACATTGATGTGAAAACATGGAAAATAACCTTTTCATCACCCACCCGGAAGGTGAGCTCACCAGCCTCCACATCAACCAAGGCCTTCCTCGTTGCAAGGAAAGGTCTTCCCAAAATAATTGGCACTTCATAATCGACCTCACAATCCAATATCACAAAATCCGCGGGCAAGATGAATTTGTCGACCCGCACCAAAACATCATCAATGATTACCAAGGGTCGCTTCATAGTTAGATCTTCCATTTGAATTTGCATGGAAGTTGCTCTAGGTGGCCAATTCCCAAGGTTTTAAAGATAGAATAAGGCATTAAATTGATACTAGCACCCAAGTCTCACAATGCCTTGGCAAAATCTGCACTACCAATAGTGAAAGGAATAGTGAAAGCTCTGGAATCCTCTAGTTTGGGTGCCATTGAGTGCACAATTGCACTCACTTGGTGGGTCATCTTGATTGTCTCGCACTCCATGGATCTCTTCTTTGTGACCAAGTCTTTCATAAACTTGGGCATACCTGGGCATTTGTTCAAGTGCCTCAACTAATGGTACGTTGATGGACAAACTCTTCATCATATCTATGAACTTCTTGAATTGATTCTCCGTATTTTTCTTATCCAATCTTTGAGGATAGGGAAGAGGAGGTCTAGGCAATGGAATCTTGACTTTTGGCACAACCGCCTCGGGTATGTCAATTACGTGTTCTCTAGCGGGTTCGCGTCATTTTGTGTTTCCTCCACATTATAATTTATGTTAATACTCACTTCATTATTCATCGGGTCTTCAACCACATTTTCAACCTCAATAGGAACCTCAATATGTTTCAAGTCATCATTATCACTAACAACCCTCTTTTTCTTTGAAGAACTAGCCTCACCACCCCGACCACTCCTTGTGGTCACCGCCATCGCATGTCCAGTATTGTTGTTGTTGTTGTTCCCACCCTTAGAGTTCACCACCGTGTCACTAGGTAGTGCCCCCTTCAGGCGAGTATTCAAAGATTGTGAAATTTGTCCCATTTGGGCCTCAAGATTGAGAATTGAGGTAGTGTGGGAGGCAATTTGAGCATTCGAATTCGCATTCCGTTCCATCATATGTTTAAACATTTGCTCGATCCGGCCCATGTCACTGATTGAGGAACTTTGACCTTATGATTGATACGGGGGTGGATTGTTGGGTTGTTGATACATCGGGGGCCTTTGAAAGCCCGAACCCCGATTTCCATTTCCACCCCAATTGCTATTGTTGTTCTTGTTCCAATTGTTGTTATTGCCTCCTCATTGTTGATTGTTGTTCCCCCAATTTCTAGAGTTGTTATTGTTGTTCCAATTACTTTTCCTTTGATTGTTCCAGTTTTGGTTGTTACCTTGATTGTTCCTTTTCCCTTGAAAATTGTTGGCGTACATTACATCTTCATTTTGATCATCATAGGATTCCTCTTGATTATACCCACTCACTCCTTGGTCACATTGGTCATTGTTGTTTTGTATTTGATTTCCACGAGGCCTTCGCTTGTTAACCAAAAGATTTACCCCCTCCATAGCATGCACTTGCTTTGGCCCTTGTAACTGTTGAAGCTGTGCCTTAGCAAGTTGATTCATAGCGGTGGTAAGCTCGGAAATAGCTTGCCCATGGTCTTGTAGCTCTTTGTGGAGATTTATCACACTTGGATCACCCTGGGGCACATTTGCCCTACTTTGCCATGCTGACAAAGTGCTAGCCATTTCATCCAAGATGTCACATTCCTCATTGTAAGATAGCTTCATAAAGTTTCCCCCAACGAGTTGGTTGACCACACACTGATTTGTAGTATTAAAGTCCTGGTAAAAAGTCTATTGTATCATGGCCTCTGTCATGTCATTGGTTGGGAATTATTTGACCATAGTTCTGTAGCGTTTGCAAATCTCGTGAAGGGGCTCATTCGGCTCTTGCTTGAATGTCAATATCTCATCTCTCAAAGCCTCTATATGCCCGGGGGAGAAAAATTTGGCAATGAACTTATCCGCCAATTCATCCCATGTAGAGATAGAATGATTGGGGAGTCGCTCAAGCCAATCCAGCGCCTTCCCTCGTAAAGAGAAAGGAAATAATCTGAGCCTCAAGTCATCCTACGATACCTTGGTTTGCTTGCTCCCCCAACATGTGTCCACAAAGTCTTTTAAGTGCTTATAGGCATTCTGATGGGGAGCTCCCGTGAAATACCCTCGTTGCTCCAGAAGCGTCAACATGACATTAGTGATATGAAAGTTGCCCGCCTGGATTCTGGGTGGGACAATTGCACTGGCATATCCCTCGTTTGGGAGCACCCGAGGAGAAACTCTTGGCGGAGGCAGGGGAGGGTCTGGAATATTATCATTGGGATTGGCATGTCGGCCCCGTCTTTGAGGTGGAGGAATTTCATGAAACTCCCCTTCCCCTTTATCATCTACCTCCTCCCCCGGTATAATAATCCCCAGAGGATCAACCATAAGTTGAAACAAACAAGTTAATAAAAAGAAGGAAAGAAAAACAATCTATACCACTACTCAAATAGGTAGTCAACACCGTCTTAAATCCCCGGCAACGGCGCCAAAAAGTGATCTAAACCCACCTATACCACTATTTAAGTAGCAAGGCAGGGTTGAAGCAACTTTTACCCGACAGGATAGGGTTCGATATCCACATGGAGTTATGCAACTGGAGTCGAGTTTCTACTTGATTTAGTGGTGTTTCATGTTCTTAATTGCTCTTCTAAACATAATTTGGTTTTGAATCTATTCTAAGGTTGAGTCTAAAAAGTAATGTTATCTAACTAACTACAATATTTTTGTGGATTTTTATCAAATGATTAAAGGTACTAGGGTTGCAACTTACTCCTAGGCAAGTGACCAATGGGATCTAAAATCTAGGTTAAGCTTGTGAATTATGGGCAAATGACATAACCTCATACTAAATTACTCACCCAATACCTCTCGATAATTTGGGTGACTTTGCTCGAATTTGCTTTCTCAAGCCCAATTAGTTGTTTCAACAATTCAAATGAAATAGCTCAAGTCGGGTATCACTATCTCTAGTTTCTACCCTTTTGTTGGGGCTATCAATCTCGTGAGTTCACCCCAATACCTTGTTACCCTATTTACCTAGACATGGGTCATCTCTCTCAAGAATAACCCTAGTTAAAAAGGCATAAATTAGTGTTTATAACCGCTAATTCAGTCAATGAAGAATGAAATAAACTAAAAGTCATACACCCAATCACAAATTCAACCTAAAATAGAAGACCCATTAGTTACCCACACTAGGGTTGGGTTACAACCCTAGCTTGAGGGTCTAGCTACTCATTATCATGCAAGAAATTAAGATAGATGATGAAACTAAATGCACAAATGTTGATTACGAGAAGAAAATCTAAGAAGTATGGTAGAATCTAAGCTAAAATTACTCAAAATAGATCAAAAGCACTATTCATGAGCTCAGTCTCTTGTCTGATACCCTAAAAATGAGAAAAAGTTGTATTTATACTAGGCTGAAAATACTGGACAAAACTGCCCCTACAGAGATTTCGCTCCCAGCGGAATTCTAAGCGCTCCAACAGATTGGCTTCCACTGCAGCGGAATAACAACCGCTGCAGCGTTTCTGGACTTGGATACTTTCAGCATCTCAATTCCTTCCCCAGCGGAATTTCACAGCACCGCAGTGGTTCCTGAAAGTGCGGCAGCGTAATAATACCGCTGACTGCGCTATTATGAATAACTTAGGTTGGTAGGTCTCTGATCTTAGGAATACTCCCAGCGGAGATTTTAACGCTGCAGTGGCGAGGCCAACGCTGCAGTGGAATTTTAGCGTGGACAGCGGCTTAGCTGGGTCACAAAAGCAGAGTCTTCTGGAATTTCTACCGGGACAACAGATAGAATTCCGCTGCAGCGAAGTGACAACTGCTGCAGCGGAATAACGGCGTGGACAGCGGCTCAGCTGGGTCTCAAAAACAAAATCTCTGGAATTTTAACCGGGGCAGCAGATGGAATTTCGTTGCAGCAAAGTGACAACCGTTGCAGCGGAATATTGGCGCTCTCAGCGCTTCTACTGGGTTCTGGGCCAGTGCAAGTTCTGCTCTTCTTTGAGTTATTTTTAGTCAACATCTTCAATTCAACTCAAATCCCGCAATTTAAACAACTTGCATAAAATTTTGGGAGTATCTTAATGAAATTTTGCCTCAAAACCTCAGAAAATGAGAGTAAATAATAGGTACAAATCCCTAGTTATCAAAGACGATCAATTTGGGGCTCCTTCCGGATCCGTTTATCCTATCAGACCCATCGACAGAACCAGGAGAGATATTGACCGGAACAGAGGTCGAACAGAGATCGATATCATCCATATAACGGGGATTGGAGAGACAAAGGGTCCAGGCAAACTTACATGAGAAACGAAAGGAGAAATGATCGAGGTCAGAACAGCAAAGGACTTATGACCAAAAATGGCTTCGACATGTCCATCAGGCCCAAAGACGTACGAAGGCTATCAGAATACAATTTTAATGTTAATGTTGCTAGCATTGTATCAACTATAGGACGCATCAAAGATACCAAATGGCCTAGACCTATACAGACCGATCCAACCCAAAGGGATCCTAACCAGATATGCAAGTATCATAGCACTCACGGTCACAGAACCGAAGATTGTCGACAACTGAGAGAGGAAGTACCTCGTTTACTCAACAATGGGCACCTCTGAGAATTCTTGAGCAACCGAGCCAAGAATCACTTCAGGAACATGGATTCTTATAAACAGGATGAGTAAGAACAACCTCGAACACTAGGGGCATTACCCTCCGATATCAACTTTCGCATGGGAAGAGATTTCGAAATTGAAGGGTCTCGATCGATAGGATTCAATGTAAGGACAAAACGGTCAAATGAACCGTGCCCACATAGATTGCTCGAGCCCTGTCACAAAGAATGTACACATATATCCTTATTATGCACAAGAATAAAGAGAAGGCTCTTCCTTTCGATCATCTTATATTTTAATTTCTTCTTTACATTCCTTAAAAAATTTCCTAGTTTCGATCCGCTAAAGGTAACGAGCTCAAGGGCCATTTATAACCGGACTTCGAATGATCACTCTCTCACTCGGGGACTACCGTCCGAAAACAAACTCGGACGACCTAAGCTATTCGACCTCGGGGGCATAAGACCTATTAGGTAACCCCCGAATCTTAAAGGCCACGGCCACCTCTGCTCTGGGACTGTTATCTTGGGCAATCCCGGATAACTCGAGAAAGCAAGTCCAATGGGTGGCTCCCGAACTAAAAGGCTACGACTACATTAACACAGCTTGGATACGTCCAAGACACGTAACAAAAACTAGGACTTCAAAAAAGAAAAAGTTTCATAACTGGTTCTAAAGGCTACCCTCAGCAAGATATAAACCTAAACTATTTTGGGAAAAGAATTCTGGTAACACCGAATCTCTACAATGCCTTAACACAAAGTAACATTAAAGGAAAGGTTTGTTTGGACCTTCGAACATAACCTACTTGTTTCATGCTAAGGCATTTCGACATGTTGCAAACACAAATGATGAAAGAAAAGAAAAATCTCAAAGCTGAAAGGGAAAGAAAGCCTTGTATATATTTACCAAAAATTATTTTTGCAAGAGCCAAATGGCCCCGATACAAAAATTTACAACAGCCAAAACGGCCAAGACAAAAAGCAAAAAGATCCTAAATGGCCTAATCTTCATTGGGGGCCACATCATCGCTTGCTGGGTCTTCGCCACCATCAGACTCACACGACTCTTCAGACCCCTCATAATGCTCTGCGGGGTACGCTAGCTTCCGGGCCCTGGCTTCATATATCTTGGCATTCTTGATTTCAGCCAATATGTCGAAGTTCTAAGCATTGACTTCCTCGAGGGCCTCCCTTTGAGATTTCCACCTCGCATGCTTTACCATGTTTTTATCTTGCTCCTAAATCGCCTCGACATCAATCTTGAACTGGGCCACTTTATCATCGAACTCGGTCTTGGACACGACCACCTCTGACTTGGCCGCCTCAAGCTCCTTGGCCAGATTCTATTGACCAGAAACAACCGAGTTCAATTGAGATTAGAGCTCGTCGATTTTCTTGGCCTGCACCAAGGTTTTTTCTTTTGCAGCCAGAGCTAGAACTTAGTCGAAGCCAGTTGTTCTCAGGCGATCTCCTTTTCCGAGGCCAGTCGATCCATATTCTTCTTCCATTCCTCGGCCTAAGCCTTCACCTTGCCCACCTCCACCTGGAGTTTCTCGATCTGGTCAAGTCTCTTCTGGACTTGCGGGTTCGGGTCGTTATCCATTGTGTCTGAATAATCATCACTAAGTTTGAATACTCATCTTACCTGCTCGACCAGATCGACATGTTCCTTATGAGCCGTTTCTAGTTCATCCTGGAGTTTGTCACTGAGAAGCTTATAGGTGTCCCTCTTCTCAGTTAGCTCCACAAGCTCAACCTTGTGTTGGAATAAACCCTCTCGATATCGAAGGCCTACGAGTATAAAGAAAAGTGTTACAATTATTTATAACTTAAAATCTAAAGTGCTTAGTTGAAGAGGCTCTCGAAGTTACCCAATTCAACGCCTTTTGAGCTTCATTGAACATGTAGGATGCATTCCACCTCGTCCATCTTGTCCGGGTCCTCTTCAGTCACTAGGCACCGAAGATAGCTATCAACCCCCATGGGGGCGGAGAGAACCCGGGTATCCTCCGGGATAGAGATAACTATTGATCAATTTTGGTCGGGATCAGCACTCGAAGCCGGGGATCGATCCACTAACTCTAGGCTCGAAAAGGGCCCACTCGATCCTGAATAACGTGCTTTCTTTGGAACCGGTAAATCACCAAACACAGTCACATCCTCCGAGGCGGTAGATTCTAAGACATCAAAGAAGTTATTGAGATATGCCGCCCCCTAGGGCCCCTCATTCAAACGACCCTTTAGCATACTGGCCTCGTTGATCATGGAGTCGGAGAATAAGGGATACCCGGTGAGATCAATCTCCCCAAGCACATCTTTCAGGGAACTTTCTCCTGCTCAAAGAATATCGGCCCCGACTTCCTCTTCGACCTCCCTAGCTTGGGGTATAGCGGGCTTGCCCTTCTCCGATTCAGGGACCTCGGTCACTGCCCTCTCAGCAGCCTCCCTGGCTTGGGGCAATATGGTGTGGGCTAGCAATCGAGCCACCAGTTCAGAATCTTCTTCTACTTCGGACTCATCCCTCAGTCGGTGGACTAAGTCTGATGGGAGGGCACCGATGTTTTCTTTAGGTTTGCGCGCCTGCCTCTTTTTCGATTTCTGCAACTCGGAGCCTCTTTTTTTTTCTTCTATTTATCCTGCTTTGGAGAAAGAGATTAGGGGAGGATGATTTCATCGGCGGATGGGGGCCTCATCGCAACATCCTTCCCAAGGCCTACAGAGAAAAAGAGATGAGTAAGCTTGGAAAGAAACCCAAGTGATGTCAGCTCTAGAAAAGAATTTTACCGTGAGAATGTGCATCCCACTAGCCCTCTGAAAGTCTGCGCCAAGCGCGCTCAAAATAGGGATTTTGTGATACGATGCCCTAGACCCACTCGGCCGGGATTAGATATGAGGTCTTCATTCAAACGAAATTGCCCAACAGCCTCAATCTCGGTCCTCATCTATGCTTGAGAATGGGGCCTTTGTAGCCCGAAGGGCAAGCTTTATCAATCCCCTTCGGTAGAGTCGGGGACTGTACAGACGCATTAGATGGTCGATGGTGAAGGGGAACTTGTCGAGCTTGCTCACGAAGAAACAAAGCGGAATAATAGTCCCCCAAAATGAAGGATGAATCTGCCCAAGAGTCACTTCATACCTTTTGTAGAAGGCAATGATAACTGGGTCTAGAGGGCCCAACATGAAGAGATAAGTGTAATCACTTAGAAAACCCTCCATGTATGTAGTGATTGATTCCTCGGGCGTAGGCACCACCACGTGCTTATCGGCCAAACTACATTCTTCCTTCACTTTGGGGAGGAGATCGTCAGTGATGGAACATATATACCTCGAGACCAGCTCGCATCTACCCGGTACAGAAGGGGTTTTCTCAATCTTGAAGTCAACCTCAGTTGGGCACCCCGTAGGAACGAACATAGTTGTGGGGGGTTCCAGTGTCTTTTCCTCGACAACAGTAGACAAAGCCTTTTTCTTCTTCAGGCGATCTCAAAGAAGAGGAAGTCTCCTTTTGAGGAACATATTTAGAAGTCTTTGCCATTGCTTCTGAGTAAGGGTAAAGAGATGGTACTGATGAAATAGAAGGCGTAATTGGCGGATAGCTTATGAAAATTTTCAAAAAACTATAAAGGAAGAAGTTTTAAACTTGAACCAGAAAACCAGAGGAAGAAGGTGATAAAATTTTCTTTAAAATGCAAGAACAAACGTTTGAATGTAAAAGTTCTACTGGATGGAAGGACGGAGTATTTTAGTTTGCAAACGGCAGTTCAAAACCCGTAGTGGCCGACCAACAACTGACACACATTTAAGGCCTTGGAGACTGGACCGATAGGACATTTCAGTTACCTTTTATCGCTTACATCATGGTTTATTGAAGCAAGAGTCGAAAGTTCATATCGTTTCTCGTCTATTGTATGGCCAGTCGAGATTGAAACGTGACGGGTAGAAGCTCGACCTCGGGTTATATCGAACCAAGGCGCGAAGTTAAATCGTTGAGCTCGTGACTCCGGGAACGAAAAAGATCAAGGGGACTTTGTCGAGCCAATAACGGAAGTTCGAAATATCCGCGATCAGTTGGAGATCACGAGGGAAATCTCGGCACATATCAAGGAGAGGCCGATTAATTAGCAAATCATGAGATTTTTTACCTTTTATAGAACTGTATCAAGAGTAGGGTTCCCCTACTATATAAAGGGAGGCCTGATCATTTGTAGAACACATTGTAACATGCATCAAAGAAGCAATATATTGATCATTTCTAGCTCTTGTTATCTTGTTAACCTGTTCTGTCATTGATTGAGGCATTTCTTAACTCGAAGGTGATCAACCTTCAAGGTTAAGGCTGATCAATTTGTGTGCTAGCATTTCATATCTCTTCATTAATTTCAATATTGATATATTTTCTCAACTTGTATTAAGTTATATCACGTATTCTTAAAACAATATATAAATTTAATTATTATCCAATTTTGAGAATAAACAGTACGAATATGGACCATGTTATGCGGGGGAATTGTCAACTGCTGTGTTATTTACGACAACAACTATTAGTTCAATAAGAATCACCGCAGGCGCAATCTTATGATGTTGTTGTCAATGATTATGGAACTTTGAAGAATTCCACTGATGGTGTTGTTGCTGTTTATCACATTTTGAATAATTCTATGGCTTCTCCTAACTTGCTATCTTTTCTTGGAAGTTGATAACTCGTTCCTTTTGCTATAGAATTGGAAAACCTCAAAAGCCAAGTCGAAGCTTCAATTTTGAAAATTGAGTTTTTCGACTTTAGTAATTATTTGGATTGGTATTATCCAATCGATTCGAAATATTAAGAGGAGTTCAAAGCGTAAATGTGAAGTGATTTGGAGCATATTTGAGAGAAATTTGAGTTAAATTTGAAAAGAGGCTCAAGAAAAATGACGAAGTTAATTTTTTTATTGATTACATATAATAGTGTATATATGTGTATGAACACCTCTAATACACTATTATACAATTTTATACACATATGCATACTGCACCTATGTTGTATAAAAGTGTGTAGGCATTTGTAGACGAACTTCTTCTATGATTTTCAGTTGCAATTCTTGTTCATAATCAGTCAAAATATCCTTTAAATTTTGTATACAACTTCCTTAGACTATTTCTAACAAATCTAAACAACACAACTTCGAATTTGTCATAAAATCATATTCAAAAATTTAAACCCACTTATCTAAATTTGTTCAACAATGGTGGATTATCTTAGAAATTATGTTTTTACCACCCAAATGGGTTTGGTTTAGGGCTGTATAAAACCGAACCGAAACTGTTAATCGAATCGTGGCTTATTAGTATTGAATTATCGGGATAATGGATGGTGAACGGATTGAGATTTTATAATTAACAGCTTAATGGTTTGGGGGTGGATTACTTAATTTTCTTATCGGATAAACCATTAACCCGTTAAGAATTTTTATATTTACACTTTCCTATGGATCTTGAAGTAGCAAGAACTCTAAGACTCGATATCCATCCAATTTATAACTTTCCCACCATAACTTTGAATTCTATCTCACTCATCGGGTCTGTTAGGATGCTACAGGAACTCAGCCAAAAAAATCACCCATAAAAACGAATCCATTTCAATATTATATCCAAAAAATTCTATTTGGTTTAGCCAATAAACCGCCCGATAATCGTTAATCCGATATCAATCCGCCCATTATCTTATTGGATGGCTAGTGAATTACTACATTAATAATCTGATAACTGATAAGCCGAACTGTTAAGCATAACTATCCGCCATATCCGCTCGATAAGCACCCCTAATTTGGTTTGTTAAACTAGTATTTGAGTTACAATTTCTAATTCGGAGATTGAGCTAGAAGTTGAGCTTTTAAAAAAATCTTGAATAGCGATTTTCGGAACTTATTTAGAACTGGATATTCCCCACTCGTGGGAATATACTAGTTGTTGTATTTGGAACTGGATATTATATATTAGAATTTTTTTGGGCTACAGCTTTATAAAATTTTATAAAGGCTGAATTGCAATGTCTGTATGTGTTGTACTTACATGTAATACTCTCATATATTTACTTATATGTTTCTCTTATGCTAAAGTATATGTGTTTTAACTATTAATACTTATTGTGATAACTGGTCAACAACCAACCGTAAATTGAGAGGATTCTAAGTGCTGGCTCTTGTCGCATATTGGGTATTTCGAAAGTAATTAATCACCTTGTGCCCCGCTTGAGAGCACTAGTGCAGCAGGTATTATTGGTTGTTCAAGTGAAAACTTTTGTTTCCCTGAAGATTTTCCAGTCGTACTTTTAAATATTTTACTTAGGTCTGTCAAATTTGGCCCAAGCTCAAATAACCCCCAAGTTAGTTATTGATCCGCTTATTTATTGAACTTAGATCATCTTGACCCAACCTATCTCAACTCATTTAAAATTGGGATCTTTACACAAATAACCGGTCACATTTATTGTTTACTTTTTCGATGAACTGAATAAAAAAAAAAAAAAAAAAAAAAAAAAAAAAAAAAAAAAAAAAAAAAAAAAAAAAAAAAAAAAAAAAAAAAAAAAAGGAAGAACCATACAACCTATAAAGCATGCGTGATGTTAGGGGCTTGGCTCTTTGACTCGACAGATGGAACAGTAGCAGTTAGGGGTCGACATGAATGACCTTGTCATGTGCCTGTGTGCGGGATGAATCAATCATGTGGACAATGTAGGCGGCATTGCCAAGTTGACAATAAACGATGTGGGCAGATGGTGTGTCATGGCATGGCAAAGGTGCCAGAAGTAAGGCAATGGCACTTTAGCTTGTGACAGTGCCAAGGGCGGCCTAAGCTAAGGCAAAGCAATGTGTTTGATGGAAAAGGATAATAATAGTCAAAGCAAGGATAAACAGAAGCAAAGACAAGGGTTGGCACGAACATAGCAGGAATTTAGCCAAGACATGTGGGAGTGGCAGGCGTGTGCGGCTAAGTCATATGCGGTAGGTTGCGCAATGCCACCCTTGGGCGTGTATCAGATAACCAACAAAAGAAGCACATGCAATGCACATGCCAAGGCAGTTGGCGGGTTCTCATTTGTAATTGCTTGTAGTCATTTTGCTTATTCTAGTAGACATTATATTTCGTGTATAGCATGCACTAAGTAATTGGGGATGTTAACTACAAATTAGGAACTCATTAGCATTACTCTGCCAAGTGGTAAAAGCTTTAGACAACAAGTGTCATTGTGCTATCAAGTACGTAAGGCTGCCTATTTACTATAAATACGTGCCTTTGGACTTAATTTTATGTGAGAATTTCGTTTGAAATTAAGAGAGAAAAGAAACTAGAAAGAAACCATGATGGTTTCTAAGAGTGTTCCTAAGAGTCTAAGACTAGGCATAGGCAGGTTGTAGTGTTGGAAAATGAACAACTTGTGTTCTTTGCTAGTCGAAGTCGTAGTGGGCTGTGAATGACTTGCGTTCAGAGCAAAGCGAGGGTCCCTTTATAAGTTTTGTTTACTAATACAAAGTTTGGGAATGTTTCCTTCTTTGGCTTGTGTTATTTTTTGATATTGACCTAAAAATAATTTAAGGCCAAAGACTCAAAATTTGGCTATATCAAATCTACACCTGACTGCTGCGCGGGTGTGATTTTGGGAGAACAAAAATCAACCCTGTAACAACTGATATTAGAGCGTGGCTGTGGTTGGGGATAAGACAAGATGGCTGGTGGCGCAAAAGTTGGACTCTGCCAAAGAGTGGAGCAATTGGAGGCATTGATGGGGTAAGGGCCGAAACTAGATGCTTTCAGATTTTACGAGAATAACATGTCTTGAGGCAGAACATGCTGCATCTCAAGATGTTTCCAAGACTGAAATGTTAATCATACGAAAAGATACGGAAGATCTGAGTGCATAGATGCTCTCACTTCGAAGGGTGTTGAGTGTAACTGCTCCTACAGGTGATGACCGCACCAAAATAAAGATTCTGGAGCCAAAGGCTTATGATGGCACGAGTAGTGCCAAAAAGTTGGAAAATATCTTGTGAGACATGAAGCAGTATTTTCAAGCTACTCGTGTGCTAGACGAAGAGAAGGTGACCATCACAACTATGAACTTGAATGATGATACAAAGGTGTGGTGGCGGTCACGAGTTATGGTAGGGGAAAGTGTCGGACCGCCGAAGATTGAAACATGGGATATGTTTAAGAATGAATTAAAATGCTAGTTTCTTCCAAGTAACTCGTCATGGGTTTCAAGAGATGGGTGTGGTCATTGAAGCAAAGCAGAATTGTGAGGATGTATCCAAAGGGATTTTTTTCCATGCTCAACATAGGCAACACGATACAGGAAGACAAGTTGTACTATTTTATGAGTGGGTTAAAGTCGTGGGCGCAAAGAGAGTTAAGATGACAGAATGTCCAGAATCTCTCCTCTACTCTTGCGGGGCAGATGAGTTGGCTGGCTTCGATGAGGGTGATGACCCTAAGGAAAATCCACATCCCAAGTCTAAAGACATAGAAAAGGAATGGAAGAAAAATGGAAGGATGACATGGGATCAACTACTGTCACATGCAACTACTGTACAGGATCTGACAAGGAAAAAATGCACTCATTGACATTATTTCTGGATAATGTCAATGCAAAAGGATACTTACACTAGACGAGGAAGGATGGCCAATTTCTGGGCAACAAGGACAAAATGTGGCTACTACTGTAATAGGCGAGTTTTAATATGCTTCATGCACGTATCTAGATTGAAACGTAATATCAGTTTGGGGTATCACCGGCCCAAAATTAGTAATAGGATCTATGTACTAGATATATCTTATGGTCCTACTCTTTGTAAGACAACATGTTACTTTATTTTTATTTTTTATTATATATATACAAATTAGTCCCAGGCACTTCGCCCAGTGAATTTGCTTAAGAAAAGAAGAAGAAAAAGGGGAAGGACCATGATGTCGTAGATGAAGGGAATACTAGAAAAGGAAAACAAACGGAGACTTACTATGGTATAAAGAAGGGTGGCAAGTTTAAATAACACTTTACATGTGGCAGGCCACACTTGAAGAAAGACCGCCCATTGCAAGCGCATGTGGATGGATGCTCTACTTGCTGCATAAGTGAACAAAGAAAAGAACGCAGGAGCGGGAGTAAATATCATAGTAGTGGTAGAAGTAGGGGAACCGAAAATTGGGGTATTTTATGTGCTCAATAAAAATACTCATTCGAAGTGAATCTATCTGTTGATACCCAATTTTTCCTCAAACTATTTTAAAATTTGCATATATACCTTCAAAATCACTTTTTATAATGAATGGTATTTTTCCCTAGTTTTCCATATTTTTATCAATTTGTTTTCCTATTTCTTTAGTATTTTATAATTATTCATAAAGTATATTATAAATAATTTTAAAATATTTTCCAGCTCAATATATCATTTTTTTTATCTTATTAGTATTTAATTATTTCATAAATTAGCCAATTTGGCGTTATTTAGCTATAATTACAGTAAGTTTTGCAATTATAGCCTAATTGTATACTCTATACTATTTAATCCGATAATTAGCTATTTTTATATTTAAATACTAGTTAATTACCTTAATTTCACCTATTTAGTCTTAATTTTATTTTATTTATATAATTACTATCTATTTTTTTATTAAATTACTTTATCTAATTTTAAAGGGTATTTAACAAATAGTCATCTTTATTTAAATCCTAGCCTAAATCAAACCTGGTCCTAACCCAATTAATCTAGCCCAATACTCAAGCCCAATATCCTATCTACCCGGCCCAACTCAGAGTCAATCTTGATCGTTGATCAAATTTGATCAACGGTCCAGATCTCTCCCTTCCTTAATTAGACCTAGATGA
>ML381197.1:4618-21924 GCA_005239525.1 Nicotiana knightiana
ATATATATATATATATATATATATATATTTATGTTCCTGTTGGTTTCATTTTTGATAATATTGAGGAAGTTGTGATAAATGCAGTTTAACTGTTTCATGATTGTTAAGGTTCACGTGGTTATTTGGTTTCATTGATTTATTTCCAATTGTTGTTATAAGTGTGTTAAAAGTGTTTGTTGTTATCTTGATTATATCATGGTATATAAAGACTGAGTTGGGTTGATAGTGTTACGGTGGTTACATATATTCTGGCTGGTTTTATTATGGAATAATATTGGTTGAAGCTTACGAGCTATAATGTTTTCTGTTTGCAATTGTTGAAACAAAAATATTGTGAAAGGCTTGGCCTGAATTGTGAAATTTATGAATAAATTGATATGAGATGTCTGGTGGGAGCGGGTTGCACGCCGCAACAAGGAGTGATAAGGGTGGACAGGTGGGATCGGGTTGCACGCCGCAACAGGAGTAATAAGGATGATATATTTAGGGAGGAACAATAAGGGTGGACAGGTGGGAGCGGGTTTCACGCCGCAACAAGGATAAATAAGGGAGGACATTTATATTTTTACTGATTTTCAAAGAAAAACAAAGATTTGAAAACTTATTATTTTATTTTCACTACTTATTGTATTTTTGGCACTATTTTTTATTTAAAATTAAAGTTTGGAAACTTGAAAATTATTTGAGAGTTGGCTATAGCTGAGGTCTGGAAAAGACGGCTGAGTTATTTTATTTATGTCACAGTACTTAATCAATTGTTTAGAATTCCTTCTTTCTTTATATTTATTGTCTCAGTTATATTTTTCTTGTTCGTGTAGAATTACTTTATTTCGTTATTGTATATATTATGGTCACAGGTTATATGTTGTTAATGCCCCGCCGTAGTCTCGTCACTACTTCGTCGAGGTTAGCCTCGGCACTTACTCAGTACATGGGGTCGGTTGTACTGATGCTACACGCTACACTCTTTTGTGCAGATCCAGGTACCGACCAGCAGTAGAGATATTTAGAGCGGCTATTCATTTATTCGGAGACACGAGGTATATCTGCCGGCATTCGCAGATCCCGAAAGTCTTCTCCTATTTTCATAAACGTTGTTTTATTATATTTAGAACAGTTACATTATTTCTTTCAGCCCAGTATTTGTAGTATTCTTTAGTAGTTCGTGAATTGTGACACCAGACTCTAGGGTAGTTCTAGATCTATTTGTATAATTAGTTCGTGGTTTGTTTTATTCAATTGTTTATTATTTTACCTTTGGAAATTATTTATCGATAACCAATGGATTCAGTTTACTTTAGATTATTTTATTATGTCTAAATGGATAATAAATGCAAAGTAGTTAATCTAATTCTAACATTGGCTTGCCTAGCAAGTGTGGTGTTAGGCACCATCACGATCCCTATGGTTGGGAATTTGGGTCGTGAAAAGTTGGTATCAGAGCACTAGGTTGCTTAGGTCTCACAATTCACGAACAAACTTGGTAGAGTCTGAAGGATTGGTACAGAGACGTCTGTACTTATCTTTCGGAGGCTATTGAGTTAGGAAACAACTCCATTTTATTCTACTCTGTCGTGCGAATTTATTCTACCATTGATGATTGAACTTGTCTATTCTTGTCCTTTCATAAAATCTCGACAACACGCAAAGCGTCTACAACCGGACAAGAGATGAAGCCCCAATGATAGCTACGATTAGGGGAAGAGACAGAAGCAGAGCTCATTCTAAAGTTCGAACATCAACACCTATTCTACAGTCTCAAATGGATCTAGACGCTGAGGTTCTACCTCAGTCGGTACATATGGGACTAATATAGATTCCAGAAGGATTTATAGCTACTCCAGTATTGCAAAACAAGGGAATACTTGAAAGAAACAGGGTTGATTTATATGAGCTGTGAAGTTTAACATTGTGTATAATCAAACGTTATGACCTAGGACTTCGTGCCAAGTGGGGGAGTCCACCGTCAAGGAATAGATTGCGGGGTCATGTGTTATATCGGTTTTGGCTTGGAATGTATAAGGCCTGAGATTTTTCAAGAGATAAATCTGGGACTTGCGGTATGTTTGCCTCCTTAATAACCCTATACCTCAGTACCAAAGGATTTATCCAAACAACTTTAAATCTAAAGAAGGTCTACTCAGCGCAGAAGTCACGGCTGCGGATTTTGGGGTGCTCCAGAGGGAGTACAATGATTAACAAGCTTCTAGACTACATGGTTCGTGCCAAGATTCATCGGTATAGAGCTCTACCTTTGGGATCGTTGTGCATCAATAGGGATAAGAGTTAACCCAAATGATAATGAAGAGCATATGAATAAATGGTGTGGCTCAGCAGCGTTGAGTTAGCATAGTAAGAGAAAGAAGAGGCCGACGGTGTTTGTACCAAACCCATGAAGAGGACGACCAGCCAATGCAACACCAACTGGTTGACTCAGTTCTCATAAATGCTATTGAAAGGGTTGTTTCTCAAACTCTCCATAATGTGTGGCGCATAAGGTTTGAACGATTGTGTCAGGTCACCATGACAATGTCAGAACATGCCATCAGGTTGACACTTCATTTTGGCGAGTGATAGAAATTGTCCTAGACTTTGGAGAGTCATATTTCATCAGAACACCCAGGTTACGTGCCCCATTGCAGTTATAGCTCAACCCACATGACCAGCTAGGGAAAAAGGAGTCGGAATGTCGAAAGTGGAGGTTAGATTCCTAGAGGTGGAGACCCAACCTGTTGATATACTCTTTATGGTATGGTTGAGGTCGTTACATTAAATGGTGTCATTACAAGAACAATCTCCAATTATTATAAAGTGATGATTTCCTGAACTTAATACGGTTATGCGTATCTAATAAAATTCGTCCAATATGCTCCACTCTCGGGTGAGCCTCGTAACTCTAAAATCTACTTATGTGAATACTTGTATTGAGCAATTCTATGGAGATAACTGTGTCTATCACTATGTGTTGTAATTTTGTTTAATGGAAAATATTTAAAGGAAATGGAATATTTCGATTGGCATGATACGCGTGTTGCTTGTGATTCAGAATTGAGGACGAGATCCTCACATTTTAATATGATTTGAGATGTTTAAATTGGGCTACGAGCCGCGGTGGAAGTTATGTAAGGACGAGGTCCTTGTGATGGAAATTCTTGTGTTTAAATTCTCCCTTGTGAGTTAAAATTTTACTATAGTACTGGTAGGGAGTCATGCATGTTAGGCTTTTTCAAACAACTTACGTATAAAATAATAATAATAATAATAATAATAATAATAATAATAATAATAATGATAATAATAATGATAATAATAATAATAACAATAACAATAACAATAAAAATAACAATAATAATAACAATAACAATAACAATAACAATAACAATAACAATAACAATAACAATAACAATAACAATAACAATAACAATAATAATAATAACAATAACAATAACAATAATAATAATAATAATAATAATAATAAATAAGTAAATGAATAAATGAATTAATTAATTAATTAACTATATGTGCATAAATTGCCAAAATTCGTGCTATAATTATTGAGCCTTAACCTACAGGGTAGGTGCCCGCCCATGTGGCGTTAAATGAGACATGTTAATTCGGCTATATGATTATGAGGTCTTCATGAATTGAATCTCATTATCAGTATTGAAGGGTAGAAAGGGGATTATTGTTACGTGAAGTTATTGGGTGATTCTGAAATTGATTATGAACAACTATTAAGATCATATTAAGCCGAAAGAGTGTCCCATTCAAGTGGTCAGACGAGTGTGGGTGGAACTTTCAAAAGCTCAAGATGGATTTGACTATGGCGCCAGTGTTGGTGACGCCCACAGATTCACGATTGTGCATGGTGTATTGTGGTGCATCTCGTATTGGATTAGGTACATTATTAATGCATGATGGCAAAGTGATTGCATATGCGTCTCGACAACTTAAGGTCCATGAGAAGAATTACCTTGATCATGACTTAGAGTTGGCATGCATTGTTCATGAATGGAAAATTTGGAGGCGCTATCATTATGGCGTGCCGTGTGAGGTTTTTACTAACCATCGCAGCCTCCAGTACTTATTCAAGCAGAAAGATATAAATTTGAGGCAGCGAAGATGGTTAGAGTTACTAAAAGATTATGATTTCACCATATTGTATCACTCAGGGAAGGCTAATGTGGTGGCCGATGCATTGAGTAGAAAGGCGGTGAGTACGGCAGCCTTGTGTATATTCCAGTTGGTGGGAGACTGTTGGCTTCATACCTTCAGACGTTGGCTAATCAGTTCGTGAGGTTGGATATTTCGCCCAGCAGTGTTCTAGCTTGTACAGTCGCTCGGTCTTCTCTAATTGACCGTATCCGGGAGCGGCAGGATGATGACCCACATTTGGCGGTCCTTAGGGACACAGTTCGGCACGATGATGCCAAGCAGGTTAGAGTTGGAGATGATGGTGTTTTAAGGATGCAATGTCGTACACGTGGGCCTAATGTTGATGGCCTTCGTGAGTTGATCCTTGAGGAGGCTTGAAGTTCTAAGTATTCCATACACCCAGGTGCAGCCAAAATGTACCAGGACCTGAGGTAGTATTATTGGTGGAGAAGGATGAAAAAGGACATTGTTGCGTATGTGGCTTGTTGCTTAAATTGTAAGCAGGTAAAATATGAGCATCAGAGACCCGGTGGGTTGCTACAGTAGATAGAGATTCCTGAGTGGAAGTGGGAGCGTATTACTATGGACTTCGTTGTTGGACTCCCACGGACTCAAAAGAAATTTGATGCAGTTTGGGTTATTATGGATAGGCTGACTAAATTAGAACATTTCATTCATGTGGCAAGTACTTATACTCCGGAGCGATTGGCTGAGGTATATATTCGGGAGATTGTTCGCCTTCATGGTGGGCCCGTGTCTATCATTTCTGATCGGGGTACGTTGTTTACTTCGCCCTTTTGGAGGGCAGTTCAGCGTGAGTTGGGTACCCGAGTAGAGTTGAGTACATCATTTCACCCTCAGACCGACGGGTAGTCCGAGCGTACCATTCAGATATTGGAGGATATGCTCCGCGCTTGTGTTATTGACTTTGGAGGTTCTTGGGATCAGTTCTTGGGATCATTTCTTGCCGTTAGCAGAGTTTGCCTATAATAATAGTTATCAGTTGAGAATTCAGATGGCTCCTTATGAGGCATTATATGGTAGACGGTGTAGATCGCTAGTTGGATGGTTTGAGCCGGGAGAGGCTCGGTTGTTGGGTACAGACATAGTTCAGGAAGCCTTAGATAAGGTCAAGATCATTTAGGAAAGACTTCGTGCAGCTCAGCCTAGGCAAAAAAGTTATGTCGATCGTAAGGTTCGTGATGTTGCATTCATGGTTGAAGAGAGAGTATTGCTTCGTGTGTAGCCCATGAAGGGTGTTATGAGGTTTGGAATGAAGGTTAAGTTGAGCCCTAGGTACATCGGGCCATTTGAGATTCTTGATAGAGTAGGGGAGGTAGCTTATAGACTTGTGTTGCCTCCAGGGTTATCCTCAGTTCATCCGGTATTCCACGTGTCTATGCTCCGGAAATATCATGGTAACCCGTCCCACGTGTTAGATTTAAGCTCTGTCCAATTGGACGAATACTTGATATATGAGTAGGAGCCGGTAGTCATTTTAAACCGGCAGGTTCGTCAGTTGAGGTCTAAGAGTTATCCTTCAGTTCGAGTGCAGTGGAAAGGCCAACCCGTTGAGGAAACTACTTGGGAGTCCGAGTCGAACATGCAGAGTAGATATCCACACTTGTTCACCATTTCAGGTAACTTTCTATGTTCGTTCGAGGACGAACGTTTGTTTTAGAGGTGGAGATTGTGATGACCCAAGGGGTCATTCTATGAATTTATACTCCATTCTAGGCTTAATAGCCCTAAAAAGATTAATTTTAAATACCTCGATTTGTGTGTGCAGTCCGGGCGTGAAACCGGAAAGCTTTTATGTGAAGATATGAGAAATAGCAATTTCTATAGTTAAAATTTGATAAAAGTTGGCTCTAGTCAACATTTTGAACAAACGGACCCAGATCCATGTTTTGACAATCTCGGGAGGTCCTCAATAATATATGGGACTTAGCAGTATGCCCGGAATTGAATTCCGAGGTCCCAAGCCTTAGAAATTAATTTTTGAAAGAAATTGTTTTGTTGAATTATTAATGAAATAAAGAAATGAATTAACGTTTGAAACTATTGGTATCGGACCCGTATTTTGGTTCCGGATCCGGATACAGGTTTGTTATGATATTTAATCCTTGTCTGCGAAATTTGGTGAGAATCGGAATTTATGTGACGTGATTCGGATGTCCGGTTGATAATTAGTGAACTTTAAGTGTTCTTGAGAAAAATAACGAGTTTTGAGGTTTAATTCATAGTTTTACATGTTATTTTCATGATTTGATTGCACTAGAAAGTCCGTATGATTCTTTTAGACTTGCGTGCATGTTTGGTTTAGAGCCCCGAGGGCTCGGGTGAGTTTCAAATAGGTTTGGGTTGTGTTGCGCTCGTTCTTTCTTATGCTTTGATGTTGTTTCTTCAAGCATAAATGATATCATATTGAACAAATGAGCTCCGATTTCTGTTTTGAATGAAGTATTAGATCCGTATCTTAATTACGGACTCGTAGCAAAAAGAATCATCGAATCGTATGAGGATTTTATGGTCATTTTATTAAGGTTGCCAGATTTTTCGGGTTAATTACGCAATTGCCACTGACGACGTATTGAAAATCTGCACTATTTGTAAATATTAAAACCTACATATATCCTTCATTATAAGGTTAAATTGAGTGATTAAAAAGCCTAACTTGACTAGAATTTCACAAGGAATCCATTGGAGGCATAAAAATCAAGTTTCAGGATCGCTTGGCATGATAAACGAGGCAGAATAACTAGCAGAAAAATATATATAAAACGGGCAGACTTCTTCTTCTTCAAATTTTCGAACCCCACAGCCCTAGGAACGAATTTCTTCACCAAATATCATCCCCAAGTCATAGTTAATCAATTCTAAACTTTATTATTTCAATTACTCATTATTTTTCATCACTTTTAAATCAAAAACTAAGAATTTTCATGGTAAAAATTGAGGGTTTGGGTAGAAGTAGGAAATTTTGTAAAAATCGAATCTTTACCTTGAATTGAGGTCGGATTTTGAAACTAATTGTGTATTTGGATTCGTGGGTGAATGGGTAAATTTGATTTGGTCCGAACCCCGAGTTTAGACCAAGCAGACTCGGGGTCGGGTTTTCACTTTTTTTAAAAAAACTTAGGAAAAAATATAATTTTCAATAAATTTAGTTTTTTTAGACTTAATTAATGATATTGAGTTAATTATGATTAGATTCGAGCAAGTTAGAGCAAGATTCTAAAGGAAAATCCATAATTGAGCAGTGAGTGGCCTACGTAATTGAGGTAAGTGTTTGGTCTAACTTTGACTTGAGGGAATAGGAAACCCCACTTGTTTGCTATGTGAAATGCATGTGTGTGGTGTATAGGTGAGGTGACGAGTATCTATGCACCACCAAATTGCCTGTTAAGCATGATCCATTTTCCGTTTCTAACTTAATTGATTCTTGTCTTAATTGTTCTATGTTCATTATTGTTTCTATGACTACTTGGCCTTGTTATTTTGTTGTTAAATATTGTGGTGGTTATTTTGGAAAGAGTATTGGTTGTTTAGCTGGTTCCCTTGTGGTACAAAACGGTTGAGCGGTTTGGCATTGTTTTTACGAAGTATATATATATATTTATGTTCCTGTTGGTTTCATTTTTGATAATAATGAGGAAGTTGTGAGAAATGTAGTTTAACTGTTTCGTGATTGTTGAGGTTCACGCGGTTATTTGGTTTCATTGATTTATTTCCAATTGTTGTTGTAAGTGTATTAAAAGTGTTGGTTGTTCTCTTGATTCTATCATGGTATATAAAGACTGAGTTGGGTTGACAGTGTTACGGTGGTTACATATATTCTGGCTGATTTTATTATGGAATAATATTGGTTGAAGCTTACGAGCTATATTGTTTTCTGTTTGCAATTGTTGAAACAAAAATATTGTGAAATGCTTGGCCTGAATTGTGAAATTTATGAATAAATTGATATGAGATGTCTTGTAGGAGGGGGTTGCACGCCACAACAAGGAGTGATAAGGGTGGACAAGTGGGATCGGGTTGCACGCCGCAACAGGAGTAATAAGGGTAATATATTTAGGGAGGAACAATAAGGGTGGACAGGTGGGAGCGGGTTGGACGCTGCAACAAGGATCAATAAGGGAGGACATTTATATTTTTACTGATTTTCAAAGAAAAACAAAGATTTGAAAACTTATTATTTTATTTTCACTACTTATCGTATTTTTGGCACTATTTTTTATTTAAAGTTAAAGTTTGGAAACTTGAAAATTATTTGAGAGTTGGTTATAGCTGAGGCTTGAAAAAGGCGGTTGAGTTATTTTATTTATGTCGCATTACTTAATCAATTTTTTAGAATTCCTTCTTGCTTTATATTTATTGTCTCAGTTATATTTTTCTTGTTCGTGTAGAATTATTTTATTTCGTTATTGTATATATTATGGTCACAGGTTATATGTTGTTAATGCCCTGCCGTAGCCTCATCACTACTTCGTCGATGTTAGGCTCGGCACTTACTCAGTACATGGGGTCGGTTGTACTGATGCTACACGCTACACTCTTTTGTGCAGATCCAGGTACCGTCCAGCAGTGGAGATATTTAGAGTGGCTATTCATTTATTCGGAGACACAAGGTATATCTGCCGGCATTCGCAGATCCCGAGAGTCTTCTCCTATTTTCATAAATGTCGTTTTATTATATTCAGAACAGTTACACTATTTCTTTCAACCCAGTATTTGTAATTCTTTAGTAGTTCGTGAATCGTGACACCGGACTCTGGGGTAGTTCTAGATCTATTTGTATAATTAATCTGTGGTTCGTTTTATTTAATTGTTTATTATTTTACCTTTGAAAATTATTTATCGATAACCAATGGATTCAGTTTACTTTAGATTATTTTATTATGTCTAAATGGATAATAAATGCAACGTAGTTAATTGAATTCTAACATTGGCTTTCCTAGCAAGTGTGGTGTTAGGCGTCATCACGATCCTTAAGGTTGGGAATTTGGGTCGTGACAGAATGAATTCACAAAGTTGTTTGGCCGGGACCCACAATTGTGGACTTTGAGGGGTGCCTAACACCTTCCCCTTGAAGTAATTTCAAGCCCTTACCCAATCTCTGGTTATGCATTTAGTGTTATGAATAACCCTTAATAGGTGCCCTAACTCACCTTAATTCATTAGGTGGCGACTCTTCAAACTCATTATACCCCTTTCCCAAAAGGAAACGAGTTGTCCTAATAATGTCGAAAACCCTGACCAATCCGCAAAGAAGATGGAAAAAAGGGGGCATGACAGCGTCCCCAGAAAAAAAAGGGACGTCAGTATAAATAATGTACCGAGTATGTAAGGAATGAAAATAAGTAAATAATAGACATGAGAGAAACATTGAGTAAAAGACTCGACATGTAAGTCTGAATAACTCTGTAAATCATGAAATATTCATAGTGTCATGTATATACGTATAAATGTATGTCGTGCATAGGTACATGTGTTTATAACATCCTCAAGCCTCTGGGGATATCCCATCACATCATCTCGGCCACTGTGGGCAAAATCATCAACGTATACCAGCTGATCAGGTGGTGGTGTGTATATAACGTTGTAACCTTTTCCCATATCCCATATACATATAATATACATATATATGCGTATATAATGTCATCTGGTCATGGTTCAATTGTACATGTATAAATGAATGCAATGCATGAGAAGTACGTCAATAAGATCTCTTGGAATGTCATAAGACCATTATGCATCTGATTAATATCATGAAATAAACTTTATCAACTTACGTATTTTCTGAGACCCATGAACAGATGATAGAATAATATGATACATGAAAAATCAAGAACATAAGCATCTCTAGTATTTCTATGAATAGAGTCATTTATGAAAATTGTGCATTTGCTCATTTTGTTCATGTCGTATAGATCATGTCAAAAGGAAATAAGGGATAGCCTTAATATACCTTAACCGATTCTCTTGACAATCTCTTTTACACCTGTTGATTGCGACAACACGTAATGGCAGATCGAAATAGAAGAAAATTCGTGTTATATTTTTGAGAAAGATTGTACCGAGCTATCTTAGAATCATAATTCACGTTACTGTAGTGTAACTATTTGGTATTTTCGTTCTTAATTATAGCAATGCATCACGCCTATTAATGTTTATTATCGTCCATTTTACTCCATCTATATTATTTTTTACTGGATATGGATTCTAAAAAAAAATAAAAAAAGTTTTTGAAACATAAGTTATATATGTAAAAAAAGTTACTGAATGTACTTTTCTTATACACATAAAAGATATATTTAAAAAATTCCATTGAACTCCACAAAGAAATCATGTCAAATCTTACAAGTGCATCTCATTAAAATAAAATAAAAACGTTAATATTAAAAGTTTTTAGTTTTTAAAGGGCTCGACGAAAGGGGCGAACAAAGAAACAAAAATGAATGTCAAATAAATAACGACGAAAAGAGTACACTCTCTGGGTCTTCATCTGTGCTTTAGCTAAAATATTTTGATCCAAATAATTGTAACATAAAAAAAATAAGAAGGTATTGAATATTTTATTCAATTTCCCTCTATTATACAAGAACGAGAATATATGATACTTAAGTACTCATTTAAGGAAGAGATGGTGATAAGGGTTATCAGAATTTCCCTTTGAGAACTCATCCGTTAACAAGTCTAGGTATTTGTCCTTAAATAAATTAGGGGTATTTTATAATAGGGATTGGGCCCTACTTAAGTGATTACTAAGCTAAAGATTTCTCAAATTTTGCCACATAGCCTCATACTTACTTTGTCATCCTTATGATTGATTGGGACTCCATACATGCGGCCACGTTGGGGAAGGCTCCTTAATCTTATCAAAATATATTAATTAATTGTTAATCATCCATTAAAATTAATAATTATCCGATTATTTACGTAATTAAAAATTATCTCAAATTACTTAAAATGCTACTCACTTTTAAACATTTTATACACCTTATTATAATGGTCATGTGGTACCTTGTATGGTACTAGTCCATAAATATCGGGTATTATAGCGCGGACCATATTTTATCCCAAAATGTCAAACTTTGACGAAACTTATTTTCTTCGATTTAACTTACCGTCTCACCTTTACAAATTTATTTATCACTTGTTTGAAGTAGCACAACCTTATAATCCCAAAATAATCTCATTCCCGAACTTACGTCGATTAATTTACGATGAAATTTTAACGTACAAAAATGCGGGATGTAACATCCCATTTCCAAGTTTTCATCAATGTACTTATGGCGTACTTTTACGTACGAAAACATGGGGTGTAACACCCACGTTTTTCAAAAGTCTTGTGGGAAGTTTGAGGTACTTGGCTTATACCAGGATAGATATACTCTTTGCAATTGGAGTAGTAAGCCGCTTCGTAGAAGCTCCTAGCTCCACTCATTTGAAAGTCACTAGAAGAACTCTTCTTTACCTAAAAGGTACGATCGGGTTTGGGTTATTTTATTCTTCTAATGATTTTAACCTTATGGGATATTGTGATAGTGATTATGCGGGAGATATTGATGATAGAGAAAGCACAACTAGTTTTTGTGTTTTTCTTGGGTGATTGTGTTATTTCCTGGAGTTCAAAGAAACAATCAATTGTTACTCTCTAGACTTGTGAAGATGAATATGTAGAAGCAACATCATATACCTATCATGCTATTTGGCTGAGAAGATCGTTGAAGGAGTTCAATTTACCACAAATTAAAGCTTCAGAGATTACTATTGATAACAAATTTGCACAGGCACTTGCGAAGAATCCAGTGTATCGTGATTAAAGCAAACATATTGATATAAGGTATCACTTCATCAGAGAATACATTTTCAAGAAGGAATTCGAGCTCAAGTAAGTGAAATGTCATGATCAAGTTGTGGATATTTTTACCAAACATATCAAATTTAAAGATTTTTAGAGGTTGAGATCAAGACTTAAAATAATAAAGAAAAATCAAAATTTGGGACCTATCTAATAAAAAACAAATAAAAATAAAGAAAGAAAATGATGACAACAAGCTGTAACGAAGTGGGCAGTTGAAACCAAAAACAAAATGGCAGCTTGCAAAGCAAATTGCATATGCAAGCATTTTGATTGGTTGATAAAGTTTGGCAAGTTTTGCCGTAAATAACAGGTTTCGTTCTTATAATAGAGAAATATCGTGGTGAAATATTTAAAATAAAGAATGTTATTTTTTTTGAGTTGTAATAATCTTTTGACATTATAAAGTTGTAATATTATAATGATATTATATTACTCCTCTCGAGTATTATATTTTAATTATTCCGTTAAAAGATTTGACGTCATTGTTACTCTTTTATAGTTATTATTATTTATCATGGATATTATTCCTGGGCGGGCGGGATATTAGTTTTCCCCAACAGCCACCGCCTAACGGATAAATCAGAGAGAACTATTGTATCATGGTAATCGTCGATGACGAAGAGGAGACACGACCATAGTTACGAAACTTACCAGACAAACAAGTAGGTGAAGTCTGACTCTGAGTTGACTGGGAGCTGAGAAGGAAGCTGTTATCCAAAGCTCAGAGCAGTTGGAGAAGGTGTTGGAGGACAAGGAATTGTTTTCTACTCCGTTAAACTGTCTAAGGTGACCGAAGAAATCTGGAATCTTAAAGCCTTAATGGTAGAGAAGGAGGAACACAAACACCATTAGATAGGGATTTGAAGGATGCTTTCAGATGCCTTTAGAAGAACTTGCTCGTGCCAACAGTGTCGAAAGGAACTATTTAAGAATCGAACATAATAATCTATCAGAATGGCTTGGAGACCTCTAGGTTCATGTGGAGATTGATCAAAATTTTCCCACAGACCATTTTCGGTTTACAACACATAATAATCCCTTCAGTCACTTCAATGATGGATGTTCCTGCAACCTCACAGACCACTACTCCGGATCTAGATTCTATGCGCCGTTTAATGGAACGATATTGCTTTGTCCGTTTAGTTTTCTGTGTGCAAGATTTGCTTTTGACTTGAATATTTACTCAAGTTTTCTAGCGAGTCTTTTGTCATACGTAGCGCTTGTACTCTTAAGATTTTTATCTTTTTGCTTTTACAGGAATAATTTCATATTGAACTGAAATATCAAATATTTAGTAGTTCTAAATAGTTGCCTTGTTAAGTCAGTGTAAAATATAATAAGGGGCCGTAATGAGTTTGATGCGTATGAAAATGAGATATCATTTTCATTTAACCAAAAATTTGAAGAAAACATGATTTTTGGTCTTAAAAATAACTTGAGTTGATCACAGTCAATATTTTATGAAAATAACCTTAGATCGGTGTTTGGACAATTCCTCTAGGTGCGTATCGTGATTTTGGACTTGGGTATATGCCTGGAATTAAAATTGGAGGTCCCTAAATTGATTTAACTCATTTTGCCAAAAATTAGTATTTTAAAAGTTTGAAAATTTCCTAAGTTTGACTGTAAGTTGACCTCATAGCTAACGGATTCAGATTTTGATGTTGAAACTTGGAATAGGTTTGTATCGCTATTTGAACTTGTCTGCAAAATTTGGTGCAATTCGGAATTGATTTGACATGATCCGGACGTTTAAATGTGATTCTAGTTGTTCCTGAGTTTACTTTGAAAATTTATTCATTTTGAGGGTTGATTTATAGATTTAAATGCTATTTTGGTGATTTGATTGTGCGAGCTGTATGATATTATTACACTTGTGTGCATGTTTGGTTTGGAGCCTAAGGGGCTCGGGTGAGTTTTCGGATGAGTTTGGTTAGTGTGAAGACTGCTGGTGCAATACCAGTTCTGGTGTCTGTTGCAGATCTCGCAATTGCGAGCCTCGCTTTTACGAAGAAATTTTCTCATTTGCGAGCGTGGTTTGGGCTGGGTGAATCTTGCATTTGCGAGGATTTTATTCACTTTTGCAAACTTTAGTCTTTTTCTTTTGAAAATTGGTCGCATTTGCGATCCCTAACCACTTGAGTCTGCTTCGCATTGGCGAAGTTCCTGGCCGCATTTGCGATGGTGGAGTCTTCCCATTTGCGATATTTTTGTCGTATTTGTGACTTCTATTCTTCTGAGACAAGGTTCGCATTTACGTCCCTTGTCTCGCATTTGCGATGTTCGCAATTGCGAACAAGACATCGCAATTGCGAGATGTGCAGCTGGGTAAAAGAGGGAGAAAGCGGGACTTAGCTTATTTTACACCATTCCTCAACTCTAAACACTTTAGAGGCGATTTTTCAAGAAACCTTTCTTCCTAAATTCATTGGTAAGTGACTCTAATTCATTTTCTTTCAATTACCCATTACTATTCATGAGATCTCAATATCAAAGTTAGGATTTTCATGGTAGAAATTAGGGACTTGAGTAGAATTGAGGATTTTTGTAAAATTGAAATTTAGACTTCAAATTGAGATCTGATTTCAAAACAAATCGCATGACCAGGTTTGGGGTGATTGGATAATCGAGTTTTGGTCCGAACCTTGGGTTTTGACCAAGCAAGCCCCGGGTTGACTTATGTTGACTTTTTCAAAAATGATCAAAATTGAACATCTTTCATTAATGGGTAGTTTCTAAAGTTTATTTTCAATCATTTGATCGATAATTTGCAAGATTTGGTTGGCTTGGAGGTTTGCTAAAAAGGCAAGGATGTGGTTGATTGATTGCTTGAATTGCAAAGTGAGATAAGTGTTGGGTCTAACCTTGACTTGAGAAAATTAAAGAATCGTGAACTATGTGGTAGGTGAATTATGTGGGTAACCGGCGTATATGCGAGGTGACGAGTGTATTGTCATGGGCGGCTTTCCAACCGTGCCCCATGACCCCTTGGACGCGCCCCGTTGCGTCTCAGCAAGCCTCCCAACGCCTAGCGCCACGGACGGCCCCGTGGTCTTGGCCGCGCCAAGTGACAAGCGCGCCTGTGCCTCTGTCGCCCCACCAATTTCCCTCGCGAGCGCCCAGCCACAAGCAGCTGACAACGGACCTGTTTCTACCCCTGTAGAAAACTAAGTCCTTTTTCCCTGTATTATTAGAATAGTTTTTATTCCATGTACTTTCCTTATGTTTCTCTAGCATATTTTTGTCTATTCCTGTAATGTTGTTTTATTATTTTTAAGCATTATTAGGGGGGATCAAGCAATCAAACATTTTCTAGCAAGCAATTCTCTGTACTGGTGTCTCTCTCCCTCGACACCACGTTGCCTTCTTTGTAAGAGATTTCATTAATACAATCAAGCTTTTATTCAATTCTCATTACTGTTCTCTCAAATTGTTGGCATTGTTTTCCTGCACGGCACTGACAATCTCGTCTAGCATGCGGAGGGGACCTCACTTGGCGGACAGCAACCACCTTGACATCGATTTCTTAGCCTTACGTCGCCCTTCCAAAGAATCTCAGGAAGGCGCTACGTAATAGTTGGTATCAGAGCCAGGTTCGACATCAGATGAGGGAACGCATTGGCATTACCACCATTTCTGACGATGGTGAATTTTGGGGACCGCATTGCGGCCCTTGAGGAGACGGTTGGCGTACTACGACCCATCGTGGATACGGTGACAGAACTGAAAACCAGCCTAGTGCAAAGGTTGGACGACCTGGACCACAGAATGGCCCAGGTCGAAGTTGACATAGAAAACATCAGTCGCGACTTTGAAGGAGACCAGCAAACGGCAGCTACTGAGGCAGCCGAAATTTTTGATAAATTCGAGGGCCTCCAGTAGGATCGCGCCGAGGATTTAGCCCACAGGGCACAGGAGGCAGACAGGATGACTGCCATGCAGCAAACTATCGACAACTTGACAGGCCAGCTCAATGTTGTCAATGCTGCTCTACAAGGCTTGCTTCGAGGCGGTGGAAACCCAATTGGGGTTGCTGCGAACGTCACCCCCTTAGCACAGAAACTGAAGATTCCTGAGCCAAAGCCATACAGTGGGGCTAAGAATGCTAAAGAAGTGGAAAATTTCATCTTCGATATCGAACAATACTTCGATGCCGTGGGAGGCCTAGAAGAAGCCAAGAAGGTAGTAACTGCTGCCATGTATCTTCAGGGTGATGCTAAGCTCTGGTGGCGAGTGAAGTACGAAGCCATCAGGGCCGGTGAAGATGCTCTGGAGACATGGGAGGAACTAAAGGCAGCCATACGCCTACAGTTCTTCCCCGAAAATGTTGAGTACAATGCAAGGAGAAGACTACGAGAGCTCCGCCAGACCAAGTCAGTGCGGGACTACGTGCGAGAATTCTCCGCACTCATTCTGAACATCCGCGACATGGGGGACAAGGACAAGCTCTTCACATTCCTGGAAGGGTTGAAACCTTATGCCTGCATGGAGCTGCAAAGACAGAGGGTGGATACGCTACCCAAGGCAATCCAAGAAGCAGAATGCCTTGGGGACTATCAGATGGAAACTCGGAAGGATAGACCGCAGCCGCCTATCCGAGCGGGTTACAAAGGGGGCCAATCTAACAATGGTAGCCCCAACAGAAGTGGGGGAGATCGAAGTGCAGGCAAACCTAAGGCTCCCTCCTCAGGCAGCAACAGTGTTGCATCAACTAACAATGACCGGGGGAGAAATCCCCCCTCAGGGTGCCGTCATTACGGCGGACCGCATTGGAATAATGAATGTACACATGCACAGATGAACGCCCATCAATCTTACGATGAGGGGACGGATGATGAAGCTGATGATGATGAACAGACTGAATCAGTCGGTGTCTTCAATGCAATTGTTGGTTCTGTTTCGGAGGCATTAGCGGGAACCAGTGCTGGTGTCCGCAAGAAGAAGGACCCCCGCCCAATTGCCAAGAAGATGAATAAATGGACTCCTCCTAAGCAAGAGAGGACCTTGATGTTCGTTGAACTGAGGGTAAATGGCAAACCCATTCGGGCTATGATAGATACAGGTGCCACTCACAACTACTTGGCCTCAACTCAGGTGGGGCGTCTTGGGATAGTTGTGGGAAAGGGCGGGGGTCATGTCAAGGCTATCAACTCACCTCCTCAGCCAGTGGGTGGAATAGCAAAAGGAGAACCGGTAAAGATGGGGCCTTATGAAGGACAGTTCACCTTGCGCGTGGTGATCATAGATGACTTTGAGCTGATAGTGGGACTGGAATTCTTGA
>ML381198.1:0-49192 GCA_005239525.1 Nicotiana knightiana
GTGCAATACTTTGTAGCTCCCTCAAGTCGGGGTGCCACTCATAGTATTTAGCGCACGGACTATTATCTCCTACTACCCGATTACTATCTTTAAGTTGTTTCTTAAGCGTTCTAGTAGATTCTAGTTCGTTTCCTATGCGTGCACTAACCATCCCTTACCTATGGCCCATGAGGTATTAGGAACTCTATTTGGTAGTTCTAGATCCAGCCTATGTTGCTCAAAAATGTAAAATTCTAGGCGACAACCAAAAATAATTAGGACTTTTAGATAGCAAGCAAATATGGGCTCATATTGACCTCCACACATAAACAACAAAGGCACGCACTTGATTGACATGCTTAATTTAAAGTCTTATAGGCAGGATATCTATGTGAGATAACAAAGTGCATAGGCAGTTTTATTAAGGCGGGTGTTAAGACTTGTTGTTTGCCTACTGATTTTATTCAGTAATATCTGGGCACTTCGGGCAGTAATACATCACAATTATAAATCCGAAATTATTAAGTCCTACAGTTATATTGCCTAAGTGATTGACAGTGGCGATTGAATTAGGAACCAATTAATAGAATCCTATAGGCATGACTTCTACGAGTTTGATGGTTATAGACCTATAGACATGATTTCTAGGTGTAGCACTGACTTTAACTTATAGAGATATGTCTTATTTTCATTTTTTAATCCTACAGGCATGCTTTCTAATTACTGTACTGACTTAAGTCCTATAGACATGATTTCTAGGTTTGCAACTGGTTTTAGTCCTATAAGCATGGTATCTATTATTGAGTTGATTTAATCCTATAGGCATGATCTCTAATGAGCAGTAATACGGGCAGAAATTGTACACATTGCCAGAAAAAAAATTAAATCAAACATTGTGGTCCTATAGGCATGATTGCTAACACATGTTTGTCGGACAAATTAATGCAACCTCTAGGCGGAATTTCTAGTATGCAATTTTAATCCTATAGGCAGGATTTCTAATATGCAAATATAGAACTTAGAGTCAACATCATCAATGAAAGTCTTATAGGCAGGATTTCTAAGCACAATATAGAATTCGTACAGTTTTGACAAATGAGCAAAATTAATAGCATAACTAAATCCTATAGGCATGATTTCTACCTAGTTTAATAAAAGGAAATAAGAAACCCCCCTGATTTTACTAAATATCCCCAGAATCTATTTATTACAAAGTTATTACAGACCAGAATGGCAAATGAATTACATAATAGTAATAAGATACAATATAGGGATCCTTCATTAGGCCCAAATAAACCTGGGAACCAGGCCTTCCAACCATAACAACTTTGAGGCACAACATAGTGATTCACGCATAGCACATTAGAACCAGGTTTTCAGTGTGTCAAAGTTCCCAAGGGCTTCAGGGACCTAGGGCAATGCTCACACTAGAACCACACATTCAGAAGATAGCTCACAAGAGATTGGGAACCAATTCCCAGTGTGTCAGCGTTCACAGGAGTCTCACATGGACCCTAAGCAGTACTCACACTGGGTGGTTGAGGATAAAACCTAAGGGACTAAGAGTGGAGGTTTTAAAAGAGTGACATCAAAAGGAAGTAAGGACATATTTTAAAACAGTTTGGATTTCAAAAGAAACTAAGTTTAGAACACAGAATTGTATTCAGACAACAAGCAAGGTTTGGAAAGTACATAGTTTCAAATAGGTTATTCCAGAAAAGAGACTTAATTTTACTAAATTAGCATGCTTACATTTAGGACAACCATTGTTTAATCACAAAATCAACTTAGGCAAAACATTCAAATCCTCACATGAATTCAGAGGGATACCAGATATGTTAGTAAACAAATTGACAGGGCACATGAACTAAGTAACAAATCTATAAAATTAGGACAAATTAACTAATTACATGCTTGTAGTATCCTAAGAATGCAAAGTTCAGAACAGGTGCAGGATTAGCAAACAGTGCGCGAGACAAGTTAAACACTAAACTAGCTTGTAGGAGGATTCATATTATTCAGAAATAACTAATCTTAAATTAATAATATTAACTATAGCATTGGACAAAGTCATAGAAGCATAAGGGAAAAATCATCCTAGGAATTTAAAAATGTTAGTAGAGCAACACATATTATGAAAGCATGGAGAATGAAAATACAAGGGATTAGGGCTTACCAGTTAAGCAGGAAAGCCACAACAATTAAATCCAGAATCACTTGGCCTTGGCTTTCAGCCATCTGTGATGACCCAAAAGGGTCATCCCTTGTTTTATAAGTCAAACGGTGTTCCGAGGCCTTAAAAATCTCCTTTTATCTCACCTCATTTTGCGTGAACATCCCAGGTGTATATCCGAGAAGCTTCTATGTGAAAAATTGAGAAAAATACTAAATTGGCCTTAATATTAAATTTAAGTTGACTTCGTCAACATTTTTGGGTAAACGGACCTGGACACGGACCCATGATTCGACGGTCCCAAAGGGTCCGTAGAAAAACATGGGACTTGGGCGTATGCTCGGAATTGAATTCCGAGGTCCCAAGCCCGAGAAATAAATTTTTGAAAGAAATTATTTTACTGAAAATATAAGAGTTTTTGGAAATTTGGCTATATTTGAAATATATGGTATCGGACCCGTAATTTGGTTCCGGAGCCCGGTACAGGTTCAGTATGATATTTGAGTTGTGTCTGTAAAATTTGGTAAAAAACGGAGGTCATTTGACGTGATCCGGACCCGTAGTTGTGAAATTTGATACTTTGGAAGTTTTGGAAATTTTCTTTGATTTTAATGCTAAATTCGTTGTTTAAGATGTTAATTTGGCGATTTGATCGCATGAGTAAGTCTGTAGGATATTTTTAGACTTGAGTGCATGCTCGGATGAGTTTCGAGTAGGCCACGGAGTGTTTTGACACTTAGAAAAATAACTGGAATTTCAAAAGTTGCAGGTTCAGCTCTCTGAACCTGAAGGCTTGTCAGCGTTTAGAATTTTGCGGCACCGGACCAGGTTCCGCTGCGGCGCCCATTATTCCACTGACAGCAGTGGGCAGGGACCAGGTTTCACTGCAACTGTCGTGCCCCCTCTTTCCTCCCCTTTCGGATCGGTCAGGGTATTCGACATTATTAGGACAACTCGTTTTCTTTTGGGAAAGGGGTAAGGAATTGAAGAGTCGCCACATAACGAGTTAAGGTGAGTTAGGGCACCTACTAAAGGTCATTTACAAACACATATTAGATAACAAGAGATAGGGTAAGGGCTTGAAATTACTTCAAGGGGAATGTGTTAGGCACCCCTCGAAGTCCACAACTGTGGTTCCCAGCCCAAACAAACTTTGTAAACAGATAGCATATAAGCAATAAACACATAGGTAAATAGATGATGGTTTTGAGAAGATTTGATGTCCAAGCACACATATGTGCTTAAGTTTAAAAGATTTAAAGTCTAAGCACATATACAAAGTTCTGGAGGTTTTACAATCTAAGCACACATGTGTAAGGGATAGGGGGGTCCTAGGTTGTTTATCCTATAGGATCATATCAGTACAATGCACGGTAATTACTCCTCGGAAGAGGGGCTACTCGTGGCATTAGCGCACCGGAAATCATATCCATGTCTACCCTTTCCCACCCCTTAGTGGTTATTAAGCGAGTTTATTTAACGACCTCTATGCGTGATGTTACCCGTCCCTTCTTAATGGCCCTGGAGGAATTTCGGACCTCTAAATATAGGCAGTTCTAGAAAAAACTCCCTAATGTTAAAAGGATAAAATTCTAAGCGATAGGCAATAACAAATAGGACTTTACAAATAAATGCGGGAAAAGCAGTTTAAGAGGCTCAGATTTACCCCCACAAATATTGCACATAAACAACACGTCTCAAACACAAAACAAGAGGCAGTTTTATTAGACAGAATCCTAAGACAGGATATCTAAGTGAATATCAATGCACAGAAGTATGCAACTTGCTTATAAACTCAATAGCAAGGACCTAATCAGCTTGCCTACTGGTTTTTAAAAAAACCTGTTAGCCCTTAGGCAGCAAACACAATCAAAACAGTATTCATTTTTAAGAGATTGATTACCTAAGGCTTGCTTAAGCGTGGGGTTGTGCATAGTGACTACCAGAATTATTAAATAGCTCAGAGGTTGTTTTACCTAAAACATATTGTTCTAAGTAATGTAAATATGAGAATGCAGAGATAGTTACCAATTTCTATTAAGAACAGATATGATAATCATATTCGAGATTATTTTATACCTTTTCATGAATCAACAGTTTAAACTTGGCGTAGTTAAGTAAATGTAAATGAAATCCTAGAGCATGGTATCTAGTATGCAAACGTGAATGCATGGTGGCTAGGATATAATTTCAGGATGCACAGGATTCCTAAAACATGATTTCTAAAATGCACAGAGAATTACATAGTTGTTAAGCATGATTCATGAATGCACATGAGTATTAATTTCATCGCCTAAGGAGCAGGATTTCTAAGTGGTAGGCACAAACATAAATTGAGGTATGTTGTATGTTAAAGCAGTAAACATGAAAAAGCCTTAAATACATGATATCTAATGCATGTTTGGCATGTGGATCCTAAGCATGGATTCTAATGCAGATATAGGAAATGTAAAGCTTAAGGAATGATTTCTACCCAGTGGCATTGATAAAATTATATAGCTATCCCCTCTCATTTCACTAGCCATCCCCAATATTCATTTACAAATAAGTAATACAGACCAGCTCAATAAATTGTGTAAATAGATAAAGGAAAAGAAGAAGTTAAACTATAGAGAGCCTGAAAGCTGGCCCAGACTTCCAGAACCTCAAGTGCCCAAATGTTTCATATCCTTCTCATATCCGGGTGTGTTATAGTTCCCTAAGGACCTCAAGAGATCCTGGGCAGTGCTCACACCCAGATTTCATAACCATAATTGAGTAAGTGCAGTATGGAAGGGACATCTCTAATGCATCATAGTTCGGAGGAATCTCATAGGGGTCCCTAAGCAGTCACACATTAGAGGGGCAGAACTTAAATATCTAAGAGTAGAGTGAGAGTGCTTGACATAGCTTTGAAAAGATTGAGTAGGAAAACAGTTTGAAAGATTTTGTAAAGAACTACAGAGTTATGTAGTAAAACATTTTTTTGAAAAGAGAGTAGAGCAGCAAGCAACAGTCCAGACATAGCACCCAAAATAGGTTCATACACAGCCAAAAAACACAGAACCAAGGCAGGTTTAGCAACACCAAACAGGGGTAATGGGGACACATAAGGCACACAGGTAAGAACATAGTTTCAGGAACACTTAAATACAAAATCAACAATATGCTAGGGGGCATCCAAGGATCAAGGATATAGCATAAATTTTAGGATTACTCAGAACCGAATAACATAAGGTACAAATTGCTTTGCCACAGAAAAGTTCATGTCAATAATCAGAGAAACATAAGTAAGGTAGAATCATATTGAGGTATACTATAAGGGGGATAGAATTTCATAAGCATGCTGAGTCTAAGGGAGGGGAGTACATAACATGCTAAGTGAACAACAGTGCAAGCAGGTTAAGCCCAGACATCACAGCAAAACTATAGGTAAAAACATATTAGAAACGGGATGAATTGAAGTACTAAAAGTAACATATTATTTTTGAAACTTAAACTGAAATTAGGACATACCAGTATAGGAGATAGCAAACACAGAATGAAGAGTAAGGGGGTAGAAAAATCAGCCTTGTCTTGCAGCCGGCTGATAATAGCAAGTAACCAGAAGGAGAACAGAAGAGAGTATCTGTGTATACGAGAGAGTTTTTGATCAATGTGTTCGTGTGTTTAATAATGAAGACTAAGGTACTTATAGTTTTAAAACAGGTAGAAGAATAAGGTAAAAATAATAGTTCAGCAGTAATTATAGAAGTATATACTAACTAGAATCAAATTAGTATAAAGATTTCCCTTAATTATGGAATCATACTCAAACGGTAATAGACAGGTGATAAAATAAGGAAAGAGAATCGTATGAGGCTGAGTATAGCCAATTAAGGAAACGGCATAGGTATAATACAAGTATATCACATGTAAATGAGACTTGATTCATCATGCTTTAATTAAGGAAAATGCTTAAAATTAGCTAAAACATAATTGACCATAGAATAAGGTCAGAAACTATTTCACAAGTTAAAATCAGTACAGAATATGACAAAAAATTAGTGAAGGCTCAATCACAAAGATTCAGGGATTCACAAATAGCACTGATTTAGCATAACCTTGTGAATATAAGCGTAAGAAACATATAATAGATAAAATCAGAACCCTAAGAAGACGAGTAGGGTAGAAATCATATAAAAATTAGGGATTCATATAGAGCATAGTCCAAATTAACAGACTGAACATGATGTAGGCAGAATAAGTGAAAAATCAGAAACATTGATGGACAAAGTAGGATAAAGTCGAAGAAAATCAGAACTAGCACAAATTTATGGGAATAAACATTTAATAGGCGGGAATAGTCGAAATCAAGAACCCTAACAAGCAAACATAGGGTAAAAATCATAAAATCACAGAGTGTTCATGAGATCACAAATGAAAGAATCGAAAGAGAAAGAGAACCGCCGAAGTCGCTGTTGGTATTTAAATTGAATTGAATCAACTAATAACACGAACACGTACGGTATCAATTGAGAGGAGGGAGATGAAATCAGGTCCCGTGGCAGTTAGTGTCAGCGGTAGGGTTTTCAAGAAGTAGACACGGGCAGGGAAATTCCTAGCTAGCTTTCTAACTCTTTGATTGATAAATAGAACTAGATCTCGACCTGGCTTTCTCACACTAAGAGGAAATGCAGACTTTCTGGCTTGAAGACTAACTTGGAAACCAGGCTTTCGCCCTCTAACCCAGCTTTCAAAGAAAACTAACCAGTACACATACAGATTAGGTGAACATATTATCGAAAATAGACTCAGAATCACAGATTCAAACCAAGAAACTTGGGGTTTTCAACATAATAACTCAGATAAAAAGAGAAAACTCAAGTAACCGCTTAAACATAGTGAAAATCATAGATTTATACTAAAATCAGAAGGGAAAGCATTTTTTGAAAAGAGGTTAAGAACCCTAGTTTGAAGATGAAGAGACGCTTTAGAAAGTCGGAGATTATTTAAGAAAATAGAAAAATAACTCGGAATATACCCAGATCTATTGCAGATCTAAGAAATCCAGTGTTAAAAATAGGGTTTCAGAGAAAGAACCCAAAGAAAAAGAGAGAATGGGCTTAGAAACCACAGGTTCTAGCCGGAGATGGGAGGATCTTACTCAGATGGCCATGGACGGCCTCAAAATGGCATGAAAGCCATGGGAGGTGAGCACGGACCCCTGGGGGTGGATGAATAACCAACCAGTCCCTTGAGGACCTCAGGGATGCAAGAATTGAGCCATAGAGAGAAGCCATAGAGGCTAGGAGTAGGGAACCGTCACTGTTGCCGGCGAACCAGAGAATGGTGAAGGATTTAGGGTTTGATGCAGAGAGGATTTGAGAGAAGGGGAAGGGGGTGACGAGGGATAGCAGGTGAGGGAAATGAGAGAAGTGAGGGTTTGGGGAGGGGGTCGTTTGGATTAATTATGGAAAGGGTAAATCCGGACCGTTGATCTGAGTGATCAACGGTTAGGATTGAAGTGGGGTATTGGGTCGTGTGGACTTAGGTGTTGGGCCTGGGATATGTGGGCCAATTAATTGGGTTGGGATCAGATTGATTTAGGCTATAATTGAAAATAAAAGTGGCTAGTTATTAATTACCCAATTAAATAAAATAATTTATAAAATAGCTGTTAATTATAAAAAATAAATTTCATGCGTAGAAAATAATTAAGAGATTACTTAGTATTTAAAATACAAATGATTAATTTCTGGATAAAAGATAGTATAAAATTGTATGGTTGGGCTATAATTGCAAAGTTATTGCAATTATGGACAAAAGGTGCCAATCTGGCTAATTATGAAATAATTTGGTCTTAATAGGACCAAAATAATTAATGAAACCCAGAAATGCTTTTGAAATCATTTTGTAATGCAATTTCATAATTATTTATTGGAAAATAAATTATGGATAGATTAATACAAATATAGGGAAATTGTGGAAAAAATATCAATTACTATTGATACATGATTTTCAAGCTATGTATGCAAATTTAAAATATTTTGAGGAAAAACAACTGCTTCCCTTCTTTACCCGGAAAAGATGAAAGAGTTTGTCGGGTAAAGACATGATGGCCGATTTTGACCGAGCGAAACGGTTTGGAGAGATTTAGGCCGCACCCTAGTTTCTGAGTTGCCTACATATCCATGGTTTTACAGGAATCAGGATGTATGTGGTTCCGTATGCGTCGGCAAAGCATACCAATGAAGTTATCACAAGATGGACATGACCTTTAGGGATGAGCGAATGAACGGTTTGGGGGATATCGAGTTTGATATGGTTGGGAAGACTGGAGCGGGATTGCTCTTACTGGGGTAGCCGCTGCTCGCCTAGTTACCTGCAAATACAAGCAATACAGGCGTATACTATGCATAAATTTAAACATGATGCAGTTTCCCGTTGGCTTATGAAAACTGTCTTTGGACGGTTGGCGATGACGTCCTTAGATCATGATGTCTTGGGCCATGAATTGCTTAATGAGATTCGCAGGCCATGGAATGATGTTCTCAGGCCATGAAGATGGTGCCTCCAAACTATGATGCCCTTGAATAATGATGTGCAAATTGCGAGAGATCCTCATGCCATGACATGGTGTCTTCCGGCTATGAGGATGATGCCGTTAGACTATGACGCCTTTGGACAGATTGGCGATATTTAAGCCCATGAGATGCAATAATATGATGTTGACAAGACAGAGCTTAGTCTTGCAAATTGAAGGGCAGAGCTTAGCCCGAAAGAGAAGCGAAGTGAATAATGCTCGAGAAACAGCGCTTAGTCTCGGGGAAAAGGTAAATTGGAGGCAGAGCTTAGCCTCATGCAGGTAGGAAGGCAGCGATTAGCCTTATGCAAAAATGGAAGGCAGAAGATTATCCTTGTGCAAGATGGAGACAAAGCTTAGTCTTATGCAAAGGAAAGAAGATCTTAGCCTTATGTAGACGGAAGGCAGATGATTAGCCTTATGCAAATGGGAGGCAGATGATTAGCCTTATGCAAATGGGAGGTAGAGCTTAACCTCGTGCAAAAATGGAGACAGAGCTTAGTCTCATGGAAATGAAGGCAGAGCTTAGCCTTATGCAGACGGAAGGCAAATGATTAGCCTTATGCAAATGGAGGTAGAGCTTAGCCTTATGCAGACGGAAGGCAGATGATTAGCCTTATGCAAATAGGAACAAACAACAAATACTAGTAGAATTTCTTAGCTGGTAATAGGTTGTGGTATTGCGATTGTTGCGAGAACTATGACTATGGAGCATGTTCGCCCTTTTGTGCTGATAGTAAACTTTGCATTTGCGACTGTGTTGAAGATTGTGACTTCGAAACCTGTTTGTTTTTTATTCCTGCATCCAAAGAAAAATCATGAGATCTGTAGGTGGGGAAGGTTGGTTTGTATCTCCGCTGGCTTTACTTACTTCGCTCTGCTTGGTCTGATGATTCTGTTTGTTTCATCGGGGTAGCGTTTGGCTAAACAGAGCTATATTTTAAAAATGTATGCATGATTTTGCAAAGACATAGTATAAAATATGTTTTATGAAATTTAAATGAACCGACGACCGTGACACGGTTCTATACATTGCAACCTTTCATGCTACGGAATTTTGAGGGTCCTCCTCAAATCTGCCCCAGTTAGATGGTTGACGATTCTGACCGTTGTACATGCTGCGATCGGCTGAACTTGCTTCGGAGTTTTGAGGTTCCTCCTCAAAATTCTGCCCCAGTTTCCAATTGCGGGGGAAATGAGATTTTTATTGAATTATGACCAAACCCATAGGGCTGCCTACGTATCCCCTCTTAAATGGGAATCAGGTCAGGCGTAGTTCAATTTACATCCTTGAAGAAAAGCATAGAGTTACACATAGTATCGCTTGACTGCATCTGAATTGATTGGCTTTGGCCAAACTTCTCCGTCCATTTCTGAAAGTATGAGATCTCCTCCTGTCAATGCTCGGTGAACCATATACGAGCCTTTCCAGTTGGGAGAAAATTTCCCTTTGGCTTCGTCTTGATGTGGAAAGATCTTCTTTAACACCAGCTGCCCCGGTGTGAACTGTCTTGGCTTGACTCTCTTGTTGAAGGCTTTGTACATTCTATTCTCATAAAGTTGACCATGACATGTTGCATTCATCCTTTTCCCATCTATGAGGGCCAACTGCTCGTAGCGGCCTTTTATCCATTCTGCGTCGCTGAGCTCAGCTTCTTGTATGATTCTTAAGGAAGGGATCTCCACTTCGGCAGGGATAACAGCTTCCGTACCATAAACCAGTAAATAAGGAGTTGCCCCAGTTGATGTGCGAACTGTGGTGCGATATCCCAGTAAGGCGAATGATAATTTTTCATGCCACTGTTTGTGCTTTTCTATCATCTTTCTTAATAGATTTTTGATTTTCTTGTTGGCGGCTTCCACAGCTCCATTCATCTGTGGTCTATAGGCTGTGGAATTCTTGTGCTTGATTTTGAAAGTCTCGCACATGGCTTTCATCAGATTATTATTGAGATTGGATCCGTTGTAGGTGATGATTGACTCCGGAACCCCGAACCGACAAATGATACGGACACAGACAAAGTCTGCCATGACTTTCTTAGTCACTGCTTTGTATGATGCCGCTTTGACCCATTTTGTGAAGTAATCAATAGCTACTAGGATGAACCTATGTCCATTTGAGATTGTGGTCTCGATTGACCCAATAACGTCCATTCCCCAGGCGACGAACGACTAAGGTGAGATTGTTTCATTGAGCTCATTTGGGGGTACCTTTATCATATCTGCATGTACCTGACATCGATAGCATTTCCGGACATATTGGATGCAGTCCATTTCCATGGTCATCTAGAAGTAACCGGCTCTGAGTATTTTCTTTGCTAAGACAAAACCATTCATGTGTGGGCCACAGGTCCCAGCATGTATCTCTTCATGTAGTCTGGAGGCTTCCTTTGCATCGAAACATCTTAATAATCCCAAGTCAGGAGTCCTCTTGTACAGGTTTCCTCCACTGAGAAAGAAATTATTGGACAATCTCCGGAGTGTGTGTTTCTAAGTGTGATTTGCAAGCTCTGGGTACTCTCCCTTTGAAAAATATTCCCTGATGTCGTGGAACCATGGTCTCCCGTCTGCTTCTTTTTCAATGTGCGCACAGTATGCTGGTTGGCTATGGATCTTTACTGGAATAGGATCAATGAAGTTCGTATCTGGGTGTTGTATCATGGATGATAGAGTGGCCAATGCATCGGCAAACTCGTTCTGAATTCCGGGGACATACCGAAATTCTATCTTTGTGAACCTTTTCTGCAATTCCTAAACATGGGTGCAGATATGGCAATATCTTGGAATTCTTTATAGCCCATTCTCCTTATACTTGGTGTATCAGAAGATCTGAGTCACCAATTACTAGCAACTCCTGGATATTCATGTCAATGTCCATATTGAGCCCTAAGATGCAGGCCTCATATTCTGACATATTGTTGGTACAGGGGAATCTGAGTTTAGCAGATACCGGGTAGTGTTGACTTGTTTCCTATATCAGGACAGCTCCAACGCCGACTCCTTTGAAATTGGATGCTCTGTCGAAGAACATTCTCCACCCGTCAAAGGATTCTTCAATGTCTTCCCCTAAGAATGACACTTCTTCATTAGGAAAATACGTTTTCAGGTGTTCGTATTCTCCTCCCACGAGATTCTCGGCAAGATGATTTTCCAGTGCTTTCCCCTTGAGCTTTCTGAGTCACATAGACAATGTCGAACTCACTCAGCACGATTTTCCATTTGGCCAGTTTGCCAGTAGGCATGGGCTTCTGAAAGATATATTTCAAGGGATCCATCCTTGATATGAGATATGTTGTGTAGGCATAGAAGTAATGCCTCAGCTTCTGGGCTACCCAGTTTAGAGCACAGCAGGTACGTTCCAGTAGAGAATACCGTGCCTCATGTGGAGTGAACTTCTTACTTAGATAATAAATAGCATGTTCCTTTCTTCATGTCTCGTTGTGCTGCCCCAGAACGCAGCCAAAAGCTCCATCTAATACCGCAAGGTAGAGTAGCAAGGGTCTACCTGGATCTGGCGGGACCAAGACTAGTGATGTTGACAAGTATTCCTTGATTCAGTCAAAAGCCTTTTGGCAATCCTCGGTCCATTCGGTCACAACATCTTTCTTCAGCATCTTGAAGATTAGTTCACATATAACCGTGGACTGGGCTATGAATCGGCTGATGTAGTTAAGGCGTCCCAGGAAACTCATCACATCTTTCTTGTTCTTTTGCGGTGGCAATTCTTAGATGTCTTTGACCTTTGATGGATCCAGTTCTATTCCTTGGCAGCTGACGATGAACCCAAGAAATTTCCCAACAGGAACTCCGAACGCACACTTTGTTGTATGGTCGGTGGCTCTCTTGGACTTGATGATGATGTCATCCATATACACCTCAATTTCTTTACGTATCATATCATGGAAGATAGTGGTCATAGCTCTCATATAGGTGGCCCCAACATTCTTTTGGCCGAACGGCATCATCTTATAACAGTAAACTCCCCACGGCGTAATGAAAGTCGTTTTCTCAGTGTCTTCCTCGTCCATCTAAATCTGGAGGTAACCTGCAAAAAAATCCACGAACGATTGAAGTTCATTCTGTGCACAATTGTCAATCAAGATGTGTATGTTCGGGAGAGGAAAATCATCCTTCGGACTGGCCCGGTTGAGATCCCGATAGTCGACACAAACTCTGACCTTTCCATATTTCTTGGGTACTAGCACGATGTTGGATAACCATGTCGGATATTCAACTACCCTGAGAACCTTGGCGTTGATTTTCTTGGAAACTTCCTCTTTGATTTTCAGACTCATATCAGGCTTGAATTTTCTGAACTTCTGCTTTACCAGAAGGCACATTGGATTGGTTGGTAACTTGTGAGCCACAATGGATGTACTTAGACCAGTCATGTCATCGTACGACCATGCAAATATGTCTTCATACTCTTTCAAGAATTGTGTGTATTCTACTTTCTCTGGTGGCGATAGATGAATGCTGATGCGAGTTTCTTTGACAGTTTCTGAATCTCCTAGGTTGAATATCTCGGTTTCGTCCAGATTGGACTTAGGTCTATTTTCAAAATCCTCAACTTCTCTGATAATTTCATCGGGTATGGTATCTTCTTCTTCTGAATCACTGTACTTTTGTTGCGTTGTCTCATTGCATGTCACAGTCATTGGTTCATCAAGACAGGAAATAGTAATGATGTAAGATAAAATAATGAGAGAAAATGATAATAAATAAATACTGATTCGTTGAAACATAAAAGTGATTTTTGAATGTTTTGGAACATTGGAGATTTTATTGGAAAATGCAAAAAATGGAAATGCGGAAAAGGAAATCATTAGCAAAATGAAATAAACAATGCTTGTTCAGCCTTGCTACCCCGGGACTCGTCGAGCCTTGGATGGTCTGACAGTCCAATTCTTGAGGAATGATCCCTTACTCACAGCTTGGACGGTAGGGCCTTCCTCCTCCTCCTCCTCCTCAACAATAACACAGCAGCCCATGTCCTCGTCTTCCAAATATAAGTTCTAGGAGGAGGAGAAGGTGGAGGGACCCTGGATCTTGTGTCATATGATGATGATGCCAGAATGCACAAACCAACCTTTGGGGAGGGGAAATAATCAAAAGAAAGAAACAAAAACAAAAATAAAAGGTAGCCAAGTCAGTGAGGATCATGAGAAAATATTATAGTATTTAAACACATAGTGCAGGAATAAAATCGTGTCCTAACTTGGGAGCCTGGTTGTGCCCGAGGTAGGCCTAGCGACAAGTATTGGAGAACTTAGATGAAAAAATGCCTCATTTCATTAATGTAAAATAGACGAATACAAAATGACACTAAAATAGTAAGCAGGAAATAAAGTAACTAACGACACTCGGCCTTATTACATTAATAAAAGCAATGAAAAGGAAACCTAGACTACTTGGTCCCAGAAGAACCTTCCCCCGACTCGATCTTCCTGGCTCTGTCAATCAGGTTCCCCAGGTCGTGCATGCCCAACAGCAGGTATCTTTGTCACTTGGCGAAAGGTCTTCCCACCAATCCAGCAACAATGGTGGTATTCTTTGGACCATGCCGAACCTGGGGACTTCGTGCCTCATTTTCTGCAAAATAGATAAGGTTATACCCTTACCCCCGCCAGACTCAACTAGTTATACACTTATGATTATCATGCATGCATTTAGTTCTCCAAATAAATGCACAGAACGTGATTGCATCCATTGGGATCATGAAAAACCTGGTGGACTTTTGGATAAGGCTGTCTTAAAGGGTTATTGTGCGGACGACATATTAACCTGGCTAGGTTTGACCATGATGCATGCACAATATAACATAGTAAGGTCTCTATGGGGTTTTATATTGGTACCTTCAAGCGTACAACTTGAGGGGAAAGGCACGGAACCGTCGACTGCACCGCCGATCGACTAGTTTTACCGCAAATAAGCCTTTCTGAATTTAGGAGTGATGTAAAATGGAAGGGCGCAAACACTCATCAAGAGTTGCTATAGGATTTGTATAGTCACGCCTGGAATATGATGTTGAGCATGATTTATGCAACAATAAATGAGCAATAAAAGCATGTTGTCATGTATTTACACATTATGAAAGCAGTAAATACAACAATTATAATTGAAAAAGTAGTTACCAAGGAAAACAAAAATAAACATGTCCGTTTTGATTCTGAAAGGAATAAATACTTGAAAGAGATAAGCAATTAATGGCACATAAAGGGGGGAAAGGGAAAGGTCGCACGTATTAACAAAGTAAACACAAGTTCACAAAGCAATTTGGAGAATGGTAAAAGCCTAGGATAATCCCCAGAAGAGTCGTCATGCTGTCGCCCCCCCTCCCCCCTCTTTCCTCCCCTTTGGGATCGATGAGAATATTCGACATTATTGGGACAACTCATTTCCTTTTGGGAAAGGGATAAGGAATTGAAGAGTCGCCACCTAACGATTTTAAGGTGCGTTAGGGCACCTACTAAAGGTTATTTACAAACACAGATTAGATAACCATAGATAGGGTAAGGACTTGAAATTACTTCAAGGGGAAGGTATTAGGCACCCCTCGAAGTCCACAACTGTGGTTCCCGGCCCAAACAAACTTTGTGAATAGATAGCATATAAGCAATAAAAACATAGGTAAATAGATTAAGGTTTTGAGAAGATTTGCAGTCCAAGAACACATATGTGCTTAAGTTTAAAAGATTTAAAGTCTAAGCCCATAAACAAAATTCTGGAGGTTTTACAATATAAGCACACATGTGTAAGGGATAGAGGGGGTTCCTAGGTTGTTTATCCTATAGGATCACATCAGTACAATGCCCGGTAATCACTCCTCAGAAGAGGGGCTACATGTGGCATTAGCGCACCGGACATCATATCCATGTCTACCCTTCCCACCCCTTAGCGGTTATTAAGCGAGTTTATTAACGACCTCTATGCGTGCTGTTACCCGTCCCTTCTTAATGGACCTGGAGGAATTTAGGACCTCTAAATATAGGCAGTTCTAGACAAAAATCCCTAAGGTTAAAAGGATAAAATTCTAAGCGACATGCAGGAACAAATAGGACTTTACAAATAAATGCAGGAAAAACAGTTAAGAGGCTCAGATTTACCTCCACAGACAATGCACATAAGCAACACGTCTCAAACACAAACAAGAGGCAATTTTATTAGACAAAATTCTAAGATAGGATATCTAGGTGAATATCAATGCACAGAAGTATGCAGCTTGTTTATAAGCTTAATAGCAAGGACCTAATCAGTTTGCCTACTGATTTTAAAACCTGTTAGCCTTTAGACAGTAAACGCAATCAAAACAGTATTCATTTTTTTTAAAGAGATTGATTANTGAGTTAAGGTGTGTTAGGACACCTACTAAAGGTCATTTACAAACACAGATTAAATAACCAGAGATAGGGTAAGGGCTTGAAATTACTTCAAGGGGAAGGTGTTAGGCACCCCTCGAAGTCCACAACTGTGGTTCCCGGCCCAAACAAACTTTGTGAACAAATAGCATATAAGCAATAAACACATAGGTAAATAGATGAAGGTTTTGAGAAGATTTGCAGTCCAAGCACACATATGTGCTTAAGTTTAAAAGATTTAAAGTCTAAGCACATATACAAAGTTCTGGAGGTTTTACAATCTAAGGACACATGTGTAAGGGATTGGGGGGTCCTAGGCTGTTTATCCTATAGGATCACATCAGTAGAATGTCCGGTAATCACTCCTCAGAAGAGGGGCTACTCGTGGCATTAGCACACCAGATATCATATCCACGTCTACCTTTTCCCACCCCTTAGCGGTTATTAGCGAGTTTATTTAACGACCTTTATGTGTGCTATTACCCGTCCCTTCTCAATGGCCCTGGAGGAATTTAGGACCTCTAAATATAGGCAGTTCTAGACAAAACTCCCTAAGATTAAAAGGATAAAATTCTAAGCGACAGGCAAGAACAAGTAGGACTTTACAAATAAATACGGGAAAAACAGTTTAAAAGGCTCAGATTTACCTCCACAGATATTGCACATAAACAACACGTCTCAAACACAAAACAAGAGACAGTTTTATTAGACAAAATCCTAAGACAGGATATCTAAGTGAATATCAATGCACAGAAGTATACAGCTTGTTTATAAACTCAATAGCAAGGACCTAATCATCTTGCCTACTGGTTTTAAAAAAAACGGTTAGCACTTAGGCAGCAAACGCAATCAAAATAGTATTCATTTTTAAGAGATTGATTACCTCAGGCTTGCTTAGTCGTGAGGTTGTGCATAGTGACTACCGGAATTATTAAACAGTTCAGAGGTTGTTTTACCTAAAACATATTGTTCTATGTGATGTAAATCTGGGAATGCAGAGATAATTACCAATTTCTATTAAGAACATACATGATAATCATATGCGAGGTTATTCTATACCTTTTCATGAATCAGCAGTTTAAACTAGGCGTAGTTAAGTAAATGTAAACAAAATCCTAGAGCTTAGTATCTAGTATGCACACGTGAATGCAGGGTGGCTATGATATAATTTCAGGATGCACAGGATTCCTAAAGCATGATTTCTAAAATGCACAGAGAATTACAGAGTTGTTAAGCATGATTCATGAATGCACAGGAGTATTAATTTCATCACCTAAGGAGCAGGATTTCTAAGTGGTAGGCACAAGCATAAATTGAGGTATGTTGTATGTGTAGACATGAAAAAGCCTTAAAGACATGATATCTAATGCATGTTTGGCATGTTGATCCTAAGCATGGATTCTAATGCAGATATAGGAAATGTAAAGCTCAAGGCATGATTTCTACCCAGTGGCATTGATAAAATTATATAGGTATCCCCTCCCATTTCACTATCCATCCCCAATATTCATTTACAAATAAATATTACGGACCAGCTGAATAAATTACGTAAATAGATAAAGGAAAAGAAGAAGTTAAACTATAGAGAGCCTGAAAACTGGCCCAGACTTCCAGAATCTCAAGTGCCCAAAGGTTTCATAGCCTTTCGCATATCCGGGTGTGTCAGAGTTCCCTAAGGACCTCAAGGGATCCCGGGCAGTGCTCACACCCAGATTTCATAACCATAATTGAGTAAGTGCAGTGTGGAAGGGCCATTTCTAATGCATTAGAGTTCGGAGGGATCTCATAGGGATACCTAAGCAGTCGCACATTAGAGGGGCAGAACTTAAATATCTAAGAGTAGAGTGAGAGTGCTTGACGTAGCTTTGAAATGATTGAGTAGGAAAACAGTTCGAACAAGACTTGTTTGAAAGATTTTGTAAAGAACTACAGATTTATGTAGTAAAGTAGTTTTTGAAAAGAGAGTAGAGCAGCAAGCAACAGTCCAGACATAGCACCCAAAACAGGTTCATACACAGGCAAATAACACAGAACCAAGGCAGGTTCAGCAACACCAAACAGGAGTAATGGGGGATTGGGGACATATAAGGCACATAGGTAAGAACATAGTTTCAGGAACACTTAAGTACATAATCAACAATATGCTAGAGGGGCATCCAGGGATCAAGGATACAGCATAAACTTTAAGATTACTCATAACCGAATAACATAAGGTACAAATTGCTTTGCCACAACAAAGTTCATGCCAATAATCAGAGAAGCATAAGTAAGGCAGAATCATATTGAGGTATACTAAAAGGGGGATAGCATTTCATAAGCATGCTGAGTTTAAGGGAGGGGAGTACATAACATGCTAAGTGAACAATAGTGCAAGCAGGTCAAGCGCAGACATCATAGCATAACCATAGGTAAAAACATATTAGAAACGGGATGAATTGAAGTACTAAAAGAAACATATTATTTTTTAAACTTAAACTGAAATTAGGACATACCAGTATAGGAGATTGCAAACACAGAATGAAGAGTAAGGGGGTAGAATAATCAGCCTTGGCTTGCAGCCGGCTGATAATATCAAGTAACCAGAAGGAGTGTAGAAGAGAGTATTTGTGTATACGAGAGATTTTTTGAGCAATGTGTTCGTGTGTTTGATAATGAAGACTAATGTACTTATAGTTTTAAAATAGGTAGAAGAATAAGGTAAAAATAATAGTTCAGCAGTAATTATAGAAGTATATACTAATTAGAATCAAATTAGTATAAAGATTTCCCTTAATTATTGAATCATACTCAAACGGTAATAGACAGGTGATAAAATAAGGAAACAGAATCGTATGAGGCTGAGTATAGCCAATTAAGAGAATAAGGTCAGAAAATATTTCACAAGTTAAAATCCGTATTGAATATTACAAAAAATCAGTGAAGGATCAATCACAAAGATTCAGGGATTCACAAATAGAACTGATTTAGCATAACCTTGTGAGAATAAGCGTAATAAAAGTATAATAGATAAAATCAGAACCTAAGAAGACGAGTAGGGCAGAAATCATATAAAAATTAGGGATTCATATAGAGCATAGTCCAAATTAACACATTGAACATGATGTAGGCAGAATAAGTGAAGAATCAGAAACATTGATGGACAAAAACGGATAAAGTCGAAGAAAATTAGAACTAGCACAAATTTCTGAGAATAAACACATAATAGGCAGGAATGGTCGAAGTCAAAACCCCTAACAAGTAAACATAGGGTAAAAATCACAAAATCACAGAGTGTTCATGAGAAACCAGTACACATACAGATTAGGTGAACATATTATCGAAAACAGACTCAGAATCACAGATTAAAACCAAGAAACTTGGGGTTTTCAACATAATAAATCAGATCAAAAGAGAAAACTCAAATAACCGCTTAAACATAGTGAAAATCATAGATTTATACTAAAATCAGAAGGGAAAGCGTTTTTTGAAAGGGCTTAAGAACCCTAGTTTGAAGATGAAGAGACGCTTTAGAAAATCAGAGATTCTTTAAGAAAACAGAAAAATAACTCGAAATATACCCAGATCTATTGCAGATCTAAGAAATCCAGTGTTAAAAATAGGGTTCCAGAGAGAGAACCCAAAGAAAAAGAGAGAATCGGCTTAGAAACCACAAGTTCTAGCCGGAGATGGGAGGATCTTACTCAGATGGCCATGGACGGCCTCAAAATGGCATGAAAGCCATGGGAGGTGAACACGGGCCCCTGGGGGTGGATGAATAACCAACCAGTCCCTTGAGGACCTCAGGGATGCAAGAATCGAGCCATAGAGAGAAGCCATAGAGGCTAGGGGTAGGGAACCGTCATTGTTACCGGCGAACCAGAGAAGGGCGAAGGATTTAGGGTTTGATGCAGAGAGGATTTGAGAGAAGGGGAAGGGGGTGACAACGGATAGTATGTGAGGGAAATGAGAGAAGTAAGGGTTTGGGAGGGGGTCGTTTGGATTAATTATGGAAAGGGAATCCGTATCGTAGGGTTGTGTGGACTTAGGTGTTGGGCCTGGGATATTTGGGCCAATTAATTGGGTTGGGATCAGATTGATTTATGCTATAATTGAAAATAAAAGTGGCTAGTTATTAATTACCCAATTAAATAAAATAATTTATAAAATAGTTGTTCATTATTAAAAAAATGAATTTCATGTGTAGAAAATAATTACGAATGATTACTTAGTATTTAAAATATAAATGATTAATTTCTGGATAAAAGATAGTATAAAATCGTATGATTGGGCTATAATTACAAAGTTATTGCAATTATAGCCAAAAGGTGCCAATCTGGTTCATTATAAAATAATTTGGTCTTAATAGGACCAAAATAATTAATGAAACCAAGAATGCTTTTGAAATCATTTTGTAATGCAATTTCATAATTATTTATTGGAAATAAATGCTGGATAGATTAATACAAATATAGGAAAATTGTGGCAAAAATATCAATTACTATTGATACATGATTTTCAAGCTATACATGCAAATTTAAAATATTATTAGAAAAAATTAGGTATCAACAGCAGCCCAGTTTACCGCTGACAGCGGTGGATAGGGACCAGGTGCACATATAAATACGGGACTTTTAATTATTTTACCACTTTTCAAAAATAATAAAACCCTAGAACTCAAGAGGCGTTTCTCCAAAAATTTTCTTCCCCAAATCATTGGTAAGTGATTTCTAACTCATCTCTTTCAATCTTTAACTACTTTTTATAAGATTTCAACCTAGAATCTAGAGATTTTCATGGTAGAAATTGGGGGATTTGGATAGAATTAGGGCTTTTTATATAATTGGAATTTAGACCTCGTTTTGGGGTCGATTTCAAAATTAATTACATATTCGGGCTCGTGGGTGAATGAGTGATTGGGTTTTGGTCTGAAACTCGTGTTTTGACCAAGCGGGCCCGGGGTCGATTTTTGACTTTTTGAGAAGAATGATGTAAGACCTATAATTAAGCGTTGGGATGGAATTGTTTGGCATTTATTGATGATATTGAGTTGAATATGTCTAGATACAGGTGAATTGGAGTCAAATTCAAAAGGGAAAGCGGTAATCGAGGCTTGAGTTTGGTCGTGGAATTTGAGGTAAGTGTTTGGCTTAACCTTAGCTTGAGGGAATAGGTGTTGTTTCCTATTTGATATGTGTAAGTATCATGTTCAACGTATATGTGAGGTGACGAGTACCTATACGTTGGTGTCAAGCATGCTCGTGAGTCGAATACTCTGATTTATGTGGTTTTTCGTAAGTAATAATTGAGTTTCACCTTATAGTTATCCATGTTGGTGGAAAATTTCTATTTTTATGTGAAGTTATGTACTAAGTGAGATTGGATATAGTTGTTTACCCTTGCCGGGATGGTATTAATTCTGCTGTTGACTCCCTTGCCTGGATGTTATGGCTTATTTATGTTTACTCCATTAATGTTCTTTGTTTGATTGCTATCATTTGATGTGGTTGGGTGAGGAAGAGTGTAAAAGCACGAAGGGTGATGTCGTGCGTGAGATTTTGAGTGAATGTTAATGCATGAATGGTGATGTTGTGCCGATATTGTGATTGTAAAAGCACGAAGGGTGATGTCGTGCGTGAGATTTTGAGTGAATGTTAATGCATGAATGGTGATGTTGTGCCGATATTGTGATTGTAAAAGCACGAAGGGTGATGTCATGCCATGATATGAGAGATAATGCACGAAGGATAATGTCGTGCCATGACATTGTGAGGTAAAAGTACGAAGGGTGATGCCGTGCCGAATATATTGATTCTGATGGTGAGGACGAGAGTAAAAGCACGAAGGGTGATGTCGTGCCCTTGTTTTCGTATTACTATTCCGTTGCTTAAAATTGGTATCTAAATTGTGCCTTACCTCGGTATTCCCATTATTTGATATTTCCTCCCCTCAGCATGTTTCCCCTTTTTCCCTTATGCTTAATTGTTTATTTCTCGTTGTATTATTTTTCTCCATATACTATTAAACTGCACAGGTTGACTTTGGTTGTCGTGTCCTAGCCTCGTCACTACTTCGCCGAGATTAGGCTCGGCACTTACTCAGTACATGGGGTCGGTTGTACTGATTCTACACTCTGCACTTTTGTGCAGATCTCGGTGTAGGACCCTACGGACCATAGATCGAGGTTGTTGCCTTCAGTCCATTGGAGACTTCGAGGTATTCCTGCAGGCATCCAAAGGCCTTGGCTTCCCTTCCTACTTCTTTCACATTATGTTCTAGTTATTTCGTAACCAGATGTACTTATTTCATTCAGACCGTTATATGTATTATTCATAGACAGTTCGTGAGTTTGGGACTCCAAAATTCTGGGATTGGTTTTTGTGAAATTTCGTAAAGGCATACATTGAGTTTATATACCTTGCTCCATTTTGTACTTCTATCTATGTTAGTGTTGTCTTCTCACATATTATTTGGTAATAATAAAGGAATAAGGTAAATTTAATATTCATGTTGTCTTTCCTAGCGGGTTCAACGTTAGGCACCATCACGGTCCCCACGGTGGGAAATTCGGGTCGTGACAAGTTGGTATCAAAGCACTAGGTTGCCTAGGTCTCACAAATTCACGGACAAGCTTAGTAGAGTCTGAGGGATTGGTATAGAGACGTCTGTGCTTATCCCCCAGAGGCTGAAGAGTTTAGGAATGACTTCATATCTATTCTTCCCTGTCGTGTGAATTGAATTCTAAATGCTAACTGAATTTCTATTCTACTCTCTCGCAGATGGTGAGAACTCGTGTTTCTTCATCCACTGATCAGTAGCCTGAGCCTCCAGTTGCAGCTCCTATGAGAGGCCGAGGACGAGGACGAGGCTGAGGCCGTGCTAGAGGCTGAGGCAGGGGCAGAGCTCATCCTCGAGCAGAAACGCCAGTGACAGAGCCTCAGGTAGATTTTGCTGATGAGTTTCCTGCCCAGACAGTCCACGGTTGGGCCAGCTCAGGTCCCCGAGGGGTTCATTGCCACCCCAGTACTCCAGGGTGCTCTGGTCCGTCTAGTGGGCCTCATGGAGAGTGTCGCTCATGCAGGTTTGCTTCCTGCAGCACCAGCCCTCTCTCAGGCTGGGGGAGGAGCCCAGACGTTTGCTACTCGCACTCCGGAGTAGTTGGCTCCTCATTTTTAGACTCTAGTATCTCAGCCAGCTGGGGTAGTTCAGCCAGGTATTATGGCTCAGACCGGTGATGGAACAGTTATGTCTGTTGATGCTTTGTGGAGGTTGGACAGGTTTACCAAGATTTTCACTACTGCTTATAGCGGTGCATCTTAATAGGATCCCCAGGACTATTTGGATAGCCTCCATGAGGTTCTACGGAACATGGGGATAGTGGAAACTAATGGGGTCGACTTTACTACCTTTCGTCTGTTAGGTTCCGCCAAGACTTGGTGGAGAGATTCTTGTTTGGCCAGACCAGTTGGATCACCGGCCTTGACTTGGGCCCAGTTCACTCAGCTATTTCTGGAGAAGTTTCTTCCTATTACTCAGAGAGAGGATTTACAGAAGCAATTTGAGCGTCTCCAGCAGGGCTCTATGACCGTCACTCAGTACGAGACCAGATTTGTTACCTTGGTCCGGCATGCTACTATGATACTTCCCACCGAGCGAGAGAGGGTGAGGAGATTTATTGAGGGGCTAGCTTAGTCGATCAGATTGCAGATGGACAAGGAGACAGGGAGTGATATTTCTTTCTAGGATGCAGCCAATGTGGCCAGACGAGTTGAGATGGTTCTGTTGGAAGGGGGTGGTCAGGGGTCTGACAAGAGACCCTGTCATTTTGGCAGGTTCAGTGGCGCCTCATCTGGAGGCAGGGATTCTTTTGGTAGGGGACATCCTCCTAGGCCGTTTCATTCGGCACTTCAGGTTTCTCGTAGTGCTCCAAGTGGTTGTGGTTCTCATATGCAGTATTTTGATCAGTTGCCCTACAGTGCACCATCAGCTCCTATCAGTGCACCGCCAATTCAGGGTTTTCAGGGTGGTTACTCAGGTCGTCAGGGTCAGTTTCAGGGTCAGAAGCCTCAGCAGCCGAGAGCTTGTTATACTTATGGTGATCAGAGACACATTGCTAGATTTTTCTCTCGAGCCTCGAGAAGTTCTCAGCACCAGGGTTCTCGTGCCATGGTTCCAGCACCAGGTGTTCCATCGCCCGTTCAGCCAGCTAGAGGTGAGGGTCGAGGTGTTAGAAGTGGAGGTCAGGCTGTTAGAGGTGGAGGCCTCCGATGCAGTTATCACAGGTATGGTTCCAGTTTTCAGCAGGGATGCTTCAGTTTTATTTGATCCAGGGTCCACATATTCCTATGTGTCGGCTTATTTTTCTCCTTATTTGGTTATTCCTCATGATTCTCTAAGTACTCCTGTATATGTGTCTACACCGGTGGGTGACTCTATGCTAGTCGATTGTGTCTACCGATCATGTGTAGTGGTTATTGGTGGTCTTGAGACCAGTGTAGATCTTCTGCTCCTGGATATGGTAGATTTTGATGTTATTTTGGGGATGGATTGGTTGTCGCCTTATCATGTCATATTGTACTGTCATGCCAAAACCATGACATTAGCATTGCTGGGGTTGCCTCGACTGGAGTGGAGGGGGACTCCTGGTCATTCTTCCAGCAGGGTTATCTCATATGTGAAGGCTCGGCGCATGGTCGAGAAGGGGTGTTTGGCCTATTTGGATCATGTTCGTGATTCTAGTGCCGAGGTTTCTTCTATGGAGTCTGTGCCCATAGTCCGTGAGTTTCCATAGGTGTTTCCTACAGACCTGGCGGGTATGCCACTCGACAGGGATATTGACTTTTGCATTGATTTGGCTCTAGGGACTCAACCAATTTCTATTCCGCCATATCGTTTGGCCCCGCCAGAGTTGAAAGAGTTTAAAGAACAGTTGCAGGATTTGCTTGATAAAGGCTTCATTAATCCTAGTGTCTAGCCTTGGGGTGCGCCGGTGTTGTTTGTTAAGAAGAAGGATGGGTCGATGAGGATGTGTATAGATTATCAGCAATTGAACAAGGTTACCATCAAGAACAATTATCCATTGCCGCGAATTGATGATTTATTTGATCAGCTTCAGGGTGCCAAGGTATTTTCGAAGATCGATTTGAGATCTGGCTACCATCAGTTGAGGATTAGGGCATCTGATGTCCCTAAGACAGCTTCTTGCACTCGGTATGGGCATTATGAATTCTTAGTGATGTCATTCGGGTTGACAAATGCCCCAGCAGATTTTATGGATTTGATGAACCGAGTGTTCAGGCCTTATTTGGATTCCTTCGTGATTGTCTTCACTGATGATATTCTGATTTATTCCCGCAGTCGAGAGGAGCACGAGCAACACCTTCGAGTCGTTCTTCAGACTTTGAAGGACAGTCAGTTGTATGCTAAGTTTTCTAATTGTGAGTTTTGGTTGAGCTCAGTTGCATTCTTGGGTCATGTTGTATGAGAAGAGGGTATCCAGGTGGATCTCGAGAAGATTTCAGCAGTCAAGGATTGGTCTAGACTCACGCCAGCTACAGAGATTCGGAGTTTCTTGGGCTTAGCAGGTTACTATCATCAGTTTGTGGAAGGCTTTTTATCTATTGCAGCCCCGATGACCAGGTTGACTCAGAAGGATGCCCAGTTTAGGTGGTCAGATGAGTGTGACGCGAGCTTTCAGAAGCTCAAGTCAGCCTTGACCACGGCACCGGTGTTGGTTTTGCCCGTAGGTTCAGGGCCATATACTGTGTATTGTGATGCATCTCGTGTTGGACTTGGTGCAATGTTGATGCAGGATGGCAAGGTTATTGCATATGCTTCACGTCAGTTGAAGATCCACGAGAAGAATTATCCAGTTCATGATTTGGAGTTAGCAACCACTGTTCCCGCGCTGAAGATTTGGAGGCATTATTTATATGGCGTGTCTTGTGAGGTGTTCACAGATCACAAGAGTTTGCAATATTTGTTCAAGCAGAAGGAATTGAATTTGAGGTAGAGGAGATAGCTAGATCTGTTGAAAGACTATGATATCACCATATTATATCATCCGGGGAAGGCCAATGTGGTGGCCGATGCTTTGAGTAGGAAGTCAGCCAGCATGGGTAGTCTTGCTTATATTCCGGTCGGAGAGAGATCGCTTGCTTTGGATGTTCAGGCTTTAGCCAATCGGTTCATGAGATTGGATGTTTCTGAGCCCGGCCGTGTTCTAGCTTATACAATTTCTCGTTCCTCATTATTTGATCATATTCGAGAGGCAGTATGATGATCCTTATTTGTGTGTCCTTAGGGATACGGTCCGGCACGGGGATGCCAAGAAGGTTACAGTTGGTGATGATGGAGTTTTACGGATGCAGGGTCGTATTTGTGTACCCAATGTGGATGGACTTCGTGAGTTGATATTAGAGGAGGCCCATAGTTCCCGGTATTCTATCCATCCGGGCGCCACAAAGATGTACCAGGATTTGTGGCAGCATTATTGGTGGAGGAGGATGAAGAAGGATATTGTGGCATATGTAGCTCGGTGCTTGAATTGTCAGCAGGTAAAGTACGAGCATCAGAGACCTAGTGGATTGATGCAGCCGATTGAGATTCCTGAGTGGAAGTGGGAGCGTATCGCCATGGATTTCGTTGTTGGACTCCCACGGACTCAGAGGAAGTTCGATGCAGTATGGGTCATTGTAGATAGGCTGACCAAATCAGCGCATTCAATTCCTGTGGCAGTTTCCTATTCTTCGGAGAGATTGGCAGAGATCTACATTAGGGAGATTGTTCGCCTTCATGGTGTGCCCGTGTCTATTATTCCTGACCGAGGTATGCACTTTACCTCGCATTTCTGGAGGGCAGTTCAGCGTGATTTGGGCACGAGGGTTGAGTTGAGCACAAAATTTTATCCTCAGACGGACGGACAGTCCGAGCCTACTATTCAGATTTTGGAGGATATGCTATGAGCCTGTGTCATTGACTTTGGAGGCTCTTGGGACCAGTTCTTGCCATTAGCTGAGTTTGCCTATAACAACAGCTATCAGTCGAGCATTCATATGGCTCCTTATGATGCATTATATGGTAGGAGGTATCGGTCACCGGTTGGGTGGTTTGAGCCAAGAGAGGCTCGGTTGTTGGGTACGGAGTTAGTGCAGGATTCCTTAGATAAGGTTAAGATCATTCAGGATAGAATTTGTACAGATCAGTACATGCAGAAGAGGTATGACGACCACAGAGTTCGTGATTTGGCATTCATGGTTGGGGAGCGGGTATTGCTTCGGGTATAGCCCATGAAGGGCGTGTGAGATTTGAGAAGAAGGGCAAGCTAAGCCCTAGATTCATTAGTCCATTTGAGATACTCGATAGAGTGGGTGAGGTGGCTTACAGACTTGCGTTGCCGTCGAATTTATCAGCTGTGCATCCGGTGTTTCATGTGTCAATGCTTCAGAAGTATCACGTAGATCCAGACCATGTGTTAGATTTCAGCAGTGTCCAGTTGGACAAGGATTTGACCTATGAGGAGGAGCCGGTAGCCATATTAGACTGGCATATTCGTCAGCTGAGATCAAAGAGTTATCCTTCGGTTCGTGTTCAGTGGAGGGGTCAGCCTGTCGAGGCAGCTACCTGGGAGTCCGATTCAGATATGCGGAGCCGTTATCCCCATTTTTTCCCTGATTCAAGTACTTTTCTATGTCTGTTTGAGGACGAACGGTTGTTTTAGAGGTGGAGTATGTGATGACCCAAAAGGTCTCCTGTCACAACCCAAACCGATGGGTCGCGATGGGTGCTTGAGTCCTACCTGTCAAACACCCCTAGACATGTGTCTAAAATATGAACCTAAATAACATCTGCTGAAGACCTCTCATTTACTCATCATAATCAAGATGCAAAATCGAGTTCCTCTAACTCAATACTTCCACAGTTATATCTCTTATCGATCGTCTTTGAATGAAGGCATCTTCGTACTATGAATAAGATAGAGTTAGGAATTTGAGTTCTTACAACTGAGCTCTACCACATGATCTAGAGTAAGAAGAAAGAGTGACAGTCCTAAATGCCCTGTAGCCTCCTTCTTATAAGTGCGGTGCACGACACACCCATAAATAAGACTCTCTAGACACGGCTTGTAGACTGAATGGTTGGTGACTCCACTTCCACATCCTGAACCCGAACTAAGTGATAAATACAGCCTTTTCTGATCATCTTCCTTGCCTTGAGATAGGAATGAATCTTCCTCTCGGCGATGCCGTATTACCTTTCCATTCCAAAACAGGCTCCCCTGGAAATTGAAATCGGACTATCTTTGATCTACAATCAACGTTCGCATGACAAGAAGCCAACCAATCCATACCCATTATAACATCAAATTATACCATATCCAACTTGATTAGGTCTGCTATGGTAGATCGACCATGAACTATTATTATACAACCCCTATATACTCGCTTAGCTATCACTGAGTCCCCAATAGGTGTAGATACCTCAAAATGTTTAACCAACTCAGGTTTTATTTCAAACTTACTAGAAACCAATGGAGTAACGTATGATAAGGTAGATGAAATGCATATGAAATACGTCAATAAAATCTCTCGGTACGTCATAAGACCATTATGCCTCTGATTAATATCATGAAATAAACTTTACCAACATACGTATTTTCGAGACCCATGAACAGATGGCGTTATATAAGCGTATATATGTAAATATATGTATATGGGATATGGGAAAAGGTTACAGCGTTATATACACACCACCACCTGATCAGCTGGTATATGATGATGATGTTGCCAACAGTGGCTGAAATATGGTTCAAACGGCGTTATATACGCATATATATGTATGTATATTCAAATGGCGTTATATACGCGTATATATGTATGTATACTCAATAGATAAACAGCCAGTACGTGAGGTAAGTTAAGACAAGGAAATAACCCAAGAAAGATTACATGGAATATGGATATGAGAATGGGTCGACGAGTAGTTAGTAGTTGATTCAGGAAGAGCCTAGTCATGACTAGACAAGAAGTTACAGAGAAATCAGAAGATCATGCAAGATAAATGATAATGTTGGCCTATTAGGCCCGTATATCACGTGTATATGATGATGTAATAAGAATGATACGTTATGTTGGTACTCAGTCGAGTAAGGTACCGGATGCCCGTCGCGACCCATCGGTTTGGGTCGTGACATCTCCCTTCTTTTATAAGTTAAAGCGGTGTTCCGAGGCCTTAAAAACCTCCTTTTATCTCACCTCATTTTGCATGTGCATCCCGGGTGTATATCCGGGAAGCTTCTATGTGAAAAACTGAGAAAAATGCTAAATTGGCCTTAATATTGAATTTAAGTTGACTTTGGTCAACATTTTTGGGTAAATGGACCCGGACCCGTGATTCGACGGTCCGGAGCCGTAGGAATTGAGGGGATTGGACATATGCCCGGAATTGAATTCCGAGGTCCCAAGCCCGAGAAATGAATTTTTGAAAGAAATTGTTTTACTGAAAATATAAGAGTTTTTGTAAATTTGGCTATATTTGAAATATATGGTATCGGGCCCATATTTTGGTTCCGGAGCCCGGTACAGGTTCAATATGATATTTGAGTTGTGTCTGTAAAATTTGGTAAGAAACAGAGGTCATTTGACGCGATTCAGACCCGTAGTTGTGAAATTTGATACTTTGGAAGTTTTGGAATTTTTCTTTGATTTTAACGCTAAATTCGTTGTTTAAGATGTTAATTTAGCGATTTGAGTGCACGAGTAAGTCCGTAGGATATTTTCAGATTTGCGTGCATATTCGGCTTGGAACCCCGAGGGCTCGAGTGAGTTTCGAGTAGGCCACGGAGTGTTTTGACACTTAGAAAAATAACTGGAATTTCAAAAGTTGCAGGTTGCAAGTTCAGCTCTCTGAACCTGAAGGCGTGGCAACGTTTATTTCGCGGCAGCAGACCAGGTTCCGCTGCAGCGCCATTATTCCGCTGACAGCAGTGGGCAGGGACCAAGTTCCGCCGCAGCGCCCATTGTTCCACTGACAGCAGTGGGCAGGGACCAGGTTCTGCCGCAACGCCCAGTTTTCCGCTGACAGCAGTGGACATGGACCAGGTGCGTATAGAAATACGGGACTTTTAATTATTTTACCACTTTTCAAAAATAATAAAACCCTAGAACTCAAGAGGCGATTTCTCCAATAATTTCTTCCCCAAATCATTGGTAAGTGATTTCTAACTCATCTCTTTCAATCCTTAACTACTTTTTATAATATTTCAACCTAGAATCTAGAAATATTCATGGTAGAAATTGGGGGATTTGGATAGAATTAGGGGTTTTTGTTTTATTGGAATTTAGACCTCGTTTTGGGGTCAGATTTAAAAACTAATTACATATTCGGGCTCGTGGGTGAATGGGTGATCAGGTTTTGGTCCGAAACTCGTGTTTTGACCAAGGGGGCCCGGGGTCAATTTTTGACTTTTTGGGAAGAATGATGTAAGACCTATAATTAAGCGTTGGGATGGAATTGTTTGGCATTGATTGATGATATTGAGTTGAATATGTCTAGATACAAGTGAATTGGAGTCAAATTCAAAAGGGAAAGCGGTAATCGAGGCTTGAGTTTGGTCGTGGAATTTGAGGTAAGTGTTTTGCTTAACCTTAGCTTGAGGGAATAGGTGTTTTGTCCTAATTGCTATGTGTAATTATCATGTTCAACGTATATATGAGGTGACGAGTACCTATACGTTGGTGTCAAGCATGCCCGTGAGTCGAATATTGTGATTTATGTGGTTTTTCTTAAGTAATAATTGAGTTTCACCTTATAGTTATCCATGTTGGTGGAAAATTCCTTGATATTGAGTAGCGTTGAGTATTAGTTTTCAGTTGAAGAGTTTTATGTGAAGTTATGTTCTAAGTGAGATTGGATATAGTTGTTTACCCTTGGCGGGATGGTATTAATTCAACTGCTGACTCCCTTGTCGGGATGTTATGGCTTATTTCTGTTTACTCCGTTAGTGTTCTTTATTGGATTGTTATCATTTGATGTGTTTGGGTGAGGAAGAGTGTAAAAGGACGAAGGGTGATGCCGTGCATGAGATTTTGAGTGAATGTTAATGCACGAAGGGTGATGTCGTGCCGATATTGTGATTGTAAAAGCACGAAGGGTGATGTCATGCCATGATATGAGAGATAATGCACGAAGGATAATGTCGTTCCATGATATTGGGATGTAAAAGCACGAAGGGTGATGTCTTGCCGAATATATTTATTCTGATGGTGAGGACGAGAGTAAAAGCACGAAGGGTGATGACGTGCTCTTGTTTTCGTATTAATATTATGTTGCTTAAATTGGTATCTAAATTGTGCCTTACCTCGTTATTTCTATTATTTGATATTTCCTCCCCTCAACATGTTTCCCCTTTTTCCCTTATGCTTAACTGTTTATTTCTCGTTGTATAATTTTTCTCAGTATACTATTAAACTGCACAGGTTGACTTTGGTTGTCGTATCCTAGCCTCGTCACTACTTCGCCGGGGTTGGGCTCGGCACTTACTCAGTACATGGGGTCGGTTGTACTGATTCTACACTCTACACTTTTGTGCAGATCCCAGTGTAGGACCCTACGGACCATAGATCGAGGTTGTTGCCTTCAGTCCAGTGGAGACTCCGAGGGAGTCCTGCAGGCCTTGGCGTCCCTTCCTACTCTTCTGTTCTAGTTATTTCAGAACTAGATGTACTTATTTCATTCAGACCGTTATATGTAATATTCAAAGACAGTTCGTGAGTTTGTGACTCCAAAATTATAGGATTGGTTTTTGTGAAATTTCGTAAAGGCATACATTGAGTTTATATACCTTGCTCCATTTTGTACTTCTATCTATGTTAGTGTTGTCTTTTCACACATTATTTGGTAATAATAAAGGAATAAGGTAAATTGAATATTCACGTTGGCTTGCCTAGCGGGTTCAATGTTAGGCGCCATCACGGTCCCGAGGTGGGAAATTCGGGTCGTGACACCAGCCAAGACTAGAAACAATGAGCACAAAATCAGAGTAAAATAGCTAAGTTTTTAGTGAGAGTATGAGGGTTCGAGTCTGTCCTAAAGGGGAGAGGGGAAAGGGTTTAAATATTATTCAATTAGGCATACAAATAAGGGAAGAAATCAAACATACACAGACAAGGAAAGTAATTAAACACAGAATCAATTTAAGCAGAGTTCAGTCAATTAACAGGACATAACATTGTGTAACCAGACGAGTACCACTCAAAATGAGGAAAATATCAATTAACAGGCAGTCTCAAGGCAAATAAGGTAAGAAAATAATGAAAACATGGTAGATTGAATGTAAATAAGGAAAATTTCATTCGCATATGAGAGAGGAAAAAGTATCGGAAAATCAGTAAAAGATTTCAAACCTTAATTTTTAGTAATCCAAAAATCGGCAGTAAAATAAGGCACATAATGTAGATAGGAGAATATTCAAAAGGAAGACTAGAATCGAACATATTTAGTTAATTAAAGCAGATCTGAAATCCTAATTTGGGTAAGCCATAAAATCAGTAGAGAAAAGGACACAATAATCTAATACAGTGTACAATGAACATAAACAGGAGTTTATTCAAAAGAACATAGGATTGAACCAAATCTGGCTCGATTAAAGAAGGTTTGAAACCCTAATTTGGGTAAGTAAAAGATTTAACAAAAAATAAACAGATTCATGCAGAATAACATTTAAAAATAAGGTTTGAACCAATTTTTGGTTCGAATCAAAGATCTGAAAACCCTTACTTTAGGTTAGGTATGAACCAGTAAGATATACAAAAAAAATTCGTACTTACACAGAAAGGATGATGAACATAGCCGGAAATAGTAACAGGTTAAGGATTTTGAACCAGATTTGGTTCGAATCTCATAAAATATGCTTGCCATTTTAGGCAAGTCTTTAGGAAATACCAAAATCAGGTAGCCAGTAAGGAGTAGGACCAAATAAGGTAAGGAATCATAGGTTGATTTGATTTCTGAGTTGGAATGGAAGGGGAAATGGGGATTGCGGCACTAGGGTTTCAGGAGAGAGGGGGGAGGAAGATGAGAGAGTGAATAGAGATGGCGGGTGGGTGGAAGTGATTAGGGTTTAGACGGGTCAGTTAGTTTAAAAGGGTGGGTTGATTGTGGACCATTGATTTTAGGAGATCAACGGTCCTGATTTAAAAATGCTGGGTCAGGTAATTTGGACGGGTATAGGGATTGGGTTAATAGGTATTGGGTATTAGGGTATTGGGTTGTGTATAGATCCGAAATTAATTAAGAAAAGGGCTAGATTTTAAATACCCAATTAAATCAGTAAATAATTTATAAAATTAATTAATAAATAAAAAATATATCACTTTTGCATGAAAATGACATAAAATAATTTCTTAGAAATATAAAAATATAAAAATTCATTTTTTTGTATAAATAATGTAATTATGCATATATGTGGGCTATTATTGCAAAATATGCAATTTTAGCCTAAGGATGCAAAATACAATTGTAAATAAATATATAAAAAAATATTCAAAGCTTAATATGGATATAGATGATGAAAATTAAATGATAAATCACCATAAAATTTATTTTAGATGCAATTAATAATTATTTATATAATAAAATGTAGAAATAAATTGATTAAAAGCCTTTAAAAATTATAGAAAATTATGAAAAAATACTTGTTGATGCTCATGCAGTATTTTGAAGGTATATATGTGTTTTTGAGAAATATGAGGAAAAATTGGGTATCAACAGCTACCCCTCTTTACCCCGGGAAGGATGAAAGAGTTGTCGGGTAAAGAAATGATGACCAATTTGACCAAATAGGGTGATTTGAAAAATACAGGCCGCACTCCGGCTTCTGAGCTGCCTACATCTCCCTGGTCTTACAGGAATCAGGTTCTGTGTAGTTCTGGACCCAATGATGGAGTAAACCAATGGAGTCATTGCAAGAACGAACAAAATGTTCCAAGTCGGGTTAATTGGGGTTAAATGGTTATGAGTGAATGAGGCTTGGTAACAAATGATGAACGGTTATGTTTGAAATAATTTGAAGGATGTGGATGGGAACTGGAGCGAGATTTCTCCTGTTGGAATAACGATTACTCTCCGGACCACCGGCAAATTTACAAAAATGCATTGCGAGCATATATGTATAAATTAATGTGTAAACTTAGTCATGATGCAAAATCCCTTTGGACCATGAAAACTGTCTTTGGACGATGAGGATGACGTCCTTAGACCATGATGTCTCGGGCCATGAATTGTGCGGTAAGGGATCCGCAGGCCATGAAATGATGTTCTCGGGCCATGAAGATGGTGCCTCCAAACCATGACGCCTTTGAATAATGATGTGAAAGTTTGAGAGATCCTCAGACCATGGCATGATGTCTTCCGGCTATGGGGATGATTCCTTCAGACTATGACGCCTTCGGACAAGTTGGCTATATTTCAGCTTATGAAGTGTAGAGACATGATGTTAGAGGCAACAAGACAAAGCTTAGTCTTGCGTAAAGTTGAGGGCAGAGCTTAGCCCGAGAGAATAATGCAAGGCTTAGGATAGAGCAATATATGTGTTTATGCAAAGAGAGACAGTGCTTAGTCTCATGCAAGATACGGGACAATGCTTAGTCCTATGCTAGGAGAAGGCACAGCCTTATGCAGGACTTGAGACAGAGCTTAGTCTCATGCAAGGGGAAGGAAATGCTTAGCCTTATGCAAATAGGGAGGTAGGGCTTAGCCTTATGCAGATGGGGAGGCAGGGCTTAGCCTCATGCAGGAATTGAGACAGAGCTTAGTCTCATGCAAAGAGAAGGCAATGCTTAGACTTATGCAAATAGGGAGGCAGGGCTTAGCCTCATGCAGGAATTGAGACAGAGCTTAGTCTCATGCAAAGAGAAGGCAATGCTTAGACTTATGCAAATAGGGAGGCAGGGCTTAGCCTCGTGCAAGAATTGAGACAGGGCTTAGTCTCATGCAAAGAAAAGGCAATGCTTAGCCTTATGCAAGTGTAAGAGTAAAAGTGAAGTATTCTTAGCTGGCAACGTGTTTTGTGTATAGCAGTTGTGTTGTTAAGACGATGCCTATGGTGATGACCTTTTCCTGCATCCAAAGAAAATTTGTGAGATTTGTGGGGGAGGTTGGTTCGTGTCTTTGCCTGCTTGATCTGCTCCACTCCGCCCGAGGATCCTGTTCAAGTCATCATGGGTAGCATTTGGCTAAAAAGTAAAGTTTCTTTTCAAAAGCATGCGTGTATAGTTTTCAAAGGCATAGTAATATGCAATTTAGAAATCAATTAAATGAACTATTAACTGTGACATTATTAGAGACATTGCGACCTCATTTGCCATAGAATTTTGAGGGTCCTCCTCAAAATTTTGCCCCAGTTAACTAAGTGATATTCTAGCCTTTTTGTATGCTACTGTTGGCTGAACTTGCTTCAGAATTTTGAGGGTCCTCCTCAAAATTATGCCCTAGTTTCTGATCATGAGGAATATGGAAATTTTATTGAATTGTGATCAAACCCACAGGGATGCCTACGTATCCCCTTGCAATTCCAGTATTTTCTGCTCCAATTGTAGGACCAGATCATTCTGTGCCGGAGTACTTCGACCGTCTGAAGTTTCAACATATTACACATGTGCATCATTGTCTTTCCTGATACCACTCATATCATCCATCTTAGAATTTCCCTTACTTTTAGGATCACTTGGAGGAGCAAGTGGTGGAGGGCCTCTGGATCTGGTATGATATGCTAATGATGCCAGTATGCTTGAACCAACCTTGGGGAATGGGAATAATCAAAAAGAAAGAAAAACAAAAGGGTATCCAAGTCAGTAAAAATTCTGGAAGGTATTTGCGGTATTTAAACACACATTGTGGAAATGTAAATTTGCGTCCTAATTGGGGAGCCCTGTTGTGCCCGAGTTAGGCCTAGCGACAAGTAGATTTAGAGAAATATAATGACAATAACTGCCTTATTTCATTAACATAATAAATCAGACGAATCTAAAATGATAATAAATAAATAAGTCACTAATGGCATTTGCCTAATTACATTCGAAAAGTGATTTTAAAACAAATATACCTAATCTACTTAGTCCCAGAGGGACCTTCTCCAGACTTGACTCTCTTGGCTCCGTCGATCAGGTTCCCCAGGTCGCACATGTCCAGTAGCAGGTATGCTCTTGCTAGATGTGCTCCTTCGTTACCCTCGGTATTCTCGCAGTCTATGACTCTTTTCCTCATCTTCCCCTCTAACTCCATTAAACCCTGCTCCAGATGCTCCAGCCTTTCTGTTAACCTGGTAGCCATTTCCCTCCATTCATTAATTGACTCTGTATCAATCTTGTGCTGTTCAAATGCTCGGCCTCGGACTCGTGAACTCTTTTGTGCAGTCTGTTATACTTCACATGTGCTTCAGCAACTTCATCTATCACCATGTTCCCTTGACCGACTCTATAACGACACGACTTGTCGTTTTAAGAATTAATGCCCCGTTCAGCGACTTAAGGTCCCAAGAAACTTTGTAATATGTATTATGACTTGCGCGTACGGTCGAGTTTGATTTTCGGAAGATCCGGAATTTAATTGAAAGAACAATTCTTATTTAGAAGCTAAAATGAAAGGAGTTGACCCGAGAGTTGACTTTCGGACTTGATGATGTAATGGAATTTTGATGATGTAAATAGCTTCCTATGGTGATTTCGGACTTGGGCGTATGTTCGGATTTGGATTTGGAAGTCCGTACGACAATTCGACGCATTTTTGCAAAAATTGAAAAATAGAAGATCTTTGGAAAATTCGACCTGAGGTTGAAATTTTGATAACGAAGTCGGATTTCGATTCCGAAAATTGGAATAGCTACGTCAATTATGACTCGCGTGCAAAATTTTAATTCATTCCGGATTGATTTGATACGTTTCGACGCAAAATATAGAAGTTGGAAGATTTAAAAACTCATAATTCGATTCGATGCGCGATTCGTAATTTCGATGTTGTTTGGCGCGGTTTAAAGACCCGACTAAGTTCGTATTGTATTTTGGGACATGTTGGTATATTTTGTTAAAGTCCCGAGGGCCTCGGGTGGATTTCGGAAAGTTAACGGAATTGGTTTTTGGACGAGATAGCTGCTGGAATTTGCTGCTGTTTCTGGGCAGCAGGTGGGTTCATCTCTTCTGCGGAAGCTTCATCGCATAAGCGAGGAAATCGTCGCAAAAGCGACCTGGGCAGAGCTGGAGGACATCGCAGATGCGGACAGTCTTGCGCACCTGCTCTATCGCAGGTGTGTGTCTTGAAGCGGACTGAGGCAGAAGCTGGGCATGATTCTCGCAGAAGCGATCCTTCGTCACAGAAGCGACATCGCAGATGCGATTTCTGTCCGTAAGTGCGAAAATTGGACTTCCATTGAGGGTCGCAAATGCGAATTTAGTACATCCACAAAATAAAGAATTTTACAGTATGCAAGAACTAAGGAAGTTAAACCCAACTGAAGCTAAGGTATGTATAATTGAGTTTAAGATTAACTACCTTTATCTTGTCTTTCAATGCTTCGAGCATTTATTTTTCTCCATATAACCCACGGTAAAACTGCTGGAATACACTTATGTTCATGGACAAAATTGGATAAATCCAAAGCAATGCGCAGATGCGGCATTTATGTTCGCAGAAGCGAACTGAGCAGAAACATTTAAGGACCAAAATCAGTCGTTATGCCATTTTCGATTGGGATTTTGAAGCTCGGTTTTGGAGCGATTTTGGAGGAATTTTTTATGACTTTGACTTGGGTAAGTGTCCTATATCCAAAAGTGATTATACTTCACAAATCCATGGTTATATTCATCATTTATTTTGGGTTTAAACGGAAGAAAACAAGATTTTTGCAAAACTTTTCAAGAACGAAAAATTTACGATTTGGAGGTCGAGTTATTATCGGAATTTGATAAAATTAGTATGGTTGAACTCATATTGGAATGAGTGTTCGAATTTCATGAAAATTATGTCGGGTTTCCGAGAGGCGGGGCCGGTATTGACTTTTGGTTGACTTTTTAGAATAAAATTTTAAGTCGACGTTATATTATCCGGAATTATTTCTAATGAATTTTAATGAAGTTATACACTTAATTTGGATAGATTTGAGCTGTCCAGAGTTCAATTCAAGCAAGAAGGTGATTTTGGAATATCGGCCTAACTTTAAAAAGATAAGTATCTTGCCTAATCTTGAGTGGGGGAATTACCCCTTAGGCATTGAGTCTTATGTGAAAATTGTGTGAATGAGAACCACGCGAGGTGACGAGTACGTACTTGGTTTACATGTGCAAATTATGTCCGTTAAAATTCATAGACACCCTTATGTATTAAATTGAAAAATTGTTGGAACTTAGTAATTCCTTGATTTGTCATGCCTCACTATTTCTTTGTCGAGTTTATATTTATATGGTAATTTGGTGTAATTTCCATTTGAATTTTTCATGGGAATTTCGTATGTTTGTTGATTTGATATTTCTTGAAATTAATTATATTATGGATTTTTCCATCTACAAATAATTAATTAATTAAGTTTAAATTGAGGTATTAATATATTTATCGGAAATTTGGATTAAAGAAGGTGTCGTCTTATGTTGAGTTCATTTTCCATCTTTGTTGTTCTTATCGAGGTTTTATATACTTTGTGTGGAGCCTTAGGCTATTTACTGTGAAATTAATTGATTTTGTTGTATCCTTGGAATTGGTTGCGGCCTATGGGAAATTTATAATATGAATTGTTATTTTGTGTTGTCGTGGTAATATTCGTGTAAATTATTGGTTACTGTTATGCGGTGGATTAGAGTGGCATTCCACTGTTGATATTATGTGGGCATAAGGGTGGCATTGCACTGTGGTTATCTGTTGGGATATTTCTGGGCGGAGCGATAATTGTGACTATTAAACAGAGCGATAAGGGAGGCAAATATATGAGCGATAAGGGTGGCTATACGAGAGATAATGGTGGCTATTATCAGGGATGATATGTGATGATGTGGGGATATTGGTGATTGTTATGTGATATTTTGATTTCTTTTATATCTTGTGTAGCTTGTTTTGTTAATTCAGAAAATTTGATAATGGCCTGATTCGTGTTAAAATTATGAGCATGTGGCTATTGCCGTGCGATTTATAATATTGGCACCTGAACTATCTGTGCAGAAGTGATATGAAACGTGGGCACGAGGTGCTAGGGAAATATGATGATTTAATATTGGCACGTGAGTTGTCCATGCAGTTATGAATTAAATATGGGCACGAGGTGCTGAGGAAAATATTATGATTTTATTATTGGCACGTGAGTTATCGGTGCGGTTGTGATAGAAATATGGGTACGAGGTGCCGTGAAAGTATGAAAGTGGCGGAGACCACTATGTTATGATTATGAAATGAGGTGGCACAAGGTAAATTTTATTTGAAAGAATTATATTTAAGATATTTGTTTGAAAGAATTATATACGAAAGATATTCATTCGAAAGAATTATATTTTAATGTTATTTAATTGAAGGAAGTATATTCGATATTTATTTATTGGAAAGGATTATATTCTAAAGCTTTTTATTTGACAAACTTATAGGTGAAAGATTTATATTTGAAGAACTTGACTAGTTGGTTGCACTTGTATTCATTATATGTTAGAAATATTTATAGTGTTCTTGTTGCCCCGCTGATTATACCCTAGTTGATTATAGTTTCTATCATTGCCATTGTTTCCTATCATTTTTTAATGCTATATTGCACAGGTTATTTGGATAGTGAGTGTCTTGACTGTACCTCATCACTACTCCACCGAGATTAGTCTTGATACTTGCTGGGTACCGACTGTGGTGTACTCATACTACACTTCTACACATTTTTGTGCAGAGCAAAGTATTGGAGATATCGGACTTGGTCAGAGTTAGGCTGTATCGCAAGGATTCAAGGTAGGGCTGCTTGGCCGTCGCAGTCCCTTGGAGTCTTTCCATTTTTTTATTCGTAGTGTTAGTTTCTTATTCGAACATTATTGTATATTCGATCCTCCAGATCATTCCATGTATTCAGTTAGATTTCGTGACTCAGTGTTGCCAGTCTTGGAAGGTTGTTTGATTATTTCCGCTGTTATTTTTTACACTTATTTCTATTTTATTTCTTGTAATAAATTCTATTTTTTTTAAAAAGGGCTTGAAATGTAATTATAATCGGCTTACTTAGTCGTAGAGACTAAGTGCCATCACGACTCCTGTGGTGAGAATTTGGGTCGTGACAAGTTGGTATCAGAGCTCTAGGCTTATAGGTTCTACGAGTCATGAACGAGTTTAGTAGAGTCTTGCGGATCGGTATAGAGACGTCTGTACTCATCTTCGAGAGCCTACGGAATTATTAGGAAAGTTTCACTTCTTTTATTCCTGTCATGCGAAATTTATTAATTTCTGAGTTTGAGCCTTTGTATCTCTATTCTCTCGTATATGGTGAGGACACGCGCTACCGGGTCAGCTGGATAGACACCTGCTCCCCCTGCTAGAGCCGCGAGGTCGGGGCCGAGGAAGGGCACGTGCCGCAGCTAGAGCACCTATCAGAGCAGCAGTTGAGGAGTCGTTAGTGGCTCCAGTTGGAGGACAGGCACCGGAGGTGCCTGTTGTTACCCCCAAACTTCTGGAGACTTTAGCGCAATTCCTGAGCATGTTTGGTACATTGGCTCAGACGGGATTGATCTCCGTTGCACCAGCTAATTTGCAAATTTGGGGAGGAACTTAGACTCCCACCGCCCGTACTTCAGAGCAGCGGGTTTACATTGGTCAAGTTCCAGGTGTGGTGTCGGCAGAGCCTGTTATTCTAGTTCAGCCTGAGGTCAGGCCAGGGGAATCAGAAGAGGAACAGAAGAGACTTGAGAGGTTTAAGAGGTATAGTCCACCTATTTTCAGTGGCACAGATACAGAGGATGCCTAGGGAATTCTAGAAAAGTGTCACTGTATTCTCCACACCATGGGTATTATGGAGGTGAGCGAAGTTGCATTTACTACATTTCAGTTGTTAGGAGCAGTGTATCGATGATGGAAAGCTTATGAAGAGGGCAGACCAGCCGATGCAACACCACCAACTTGGGCTCAATTTTTAGAGATGATTTTGAAAGTGTTTGTTCCCTAGACTCTCCGGGATGCATGGCGCACAGAGTTTGAACAGTTGCGCCAAGGCACCATGGCGGTGTCAGAATATGCTATCAGGTTCAGTGATTTAGCCCGACATTCACCTATCTTGGTACCTACAGTTAGAGAGCGGGTCTGCAAATTCATTGAGGGGCTCGATTATGATCTTGAAATATGCATGGCTCGGGAGTTGCAAATGGATACTCCATTTCAGCAAGTAGTGGATATTGCGAGTAGGATTGAGGGTGTTCTAGGTGAGAAAAGGGAGTCTAAGGAGGAAAAAAGGTCTCGAAGCTTTGGAGGGTTCAGTGGATTTTGCTTTTCAGCTATGACCCATTATGGTGGAGGTTCGAGTAGTCGGTCAACTCAGTCCGCACATCAGATTACTCGGGATGCCCCAGTAAGTTCTTATAGTGCATCACCGACACGAGATTCTTACAGTGGTTAATCCAGTTATCCGACACATGCTCAGTACGAGCAGCCGTGACCTCAGAGGGGTTGGTATGAGTGTGGTAATACTAGGCAAATCATGAGAGATTGTCCTAGACTTGAGAGAGGTGGATTTCATCAGAACACTCATGCTATGGGCCTAAATGCAGTTACCACCCCACGTGCACAACCAGTTAGAGGTGGAGGACAGGCAGGTAGAGGGCACCCTAGAGGGGGAGGCCCAACCCATTGATATATTTGCTATGGTATGGCTGAGGCCACTACACCAGATGGTGTCGTTTCAGGTACGATCCCAGTTTGTTATCAAAGGATATTTTTCCTTAATTTGATTTGGTTCTGAATATTGAGGCGAGTCCTCCTATTATGCTTCACTTATGGGTGAGCTTAGTAATTTTATGACCCACTTATATGTTTATCCTTGTTGGGAGACTTGAAGATGTTAGCCCGTGTCTATCATTTTTATTTTGTATACTATTGAGGGCTATAAGTCCAAAAATGACTTTCTATTACTCACTACAGTGGGCTGATGTGATTTAGGAATAATCAATTTTGATTTTATGAATATGCATTATTGGTATAGGAGTCCATTATGTGTTGTGAAAATTGTCTACGGAATTTATTGAAAAGAAGAAAGAAAGGAAATGGAACATTTTAGTTGGCACAATGTGAAAAATACTTGTGATTCAGAGTTGAGGACGAGATCTTCGCATTTTTTTATGATGTAATATACTTAAACTGGGCTAAAAGCCGCAGTGTAAGTTATATAAGGATGAGGTCCTTGTGCTGAAAAATTTATGAGTTTAAATTCTCCCATTATGAAATTTAAAAATTTGTGCTATAGTATTTATAGGGAGTCATGCCTGTTAGGCTTATTTGATAATTCTTTCATGCGTTTTTGTGCGTATTTAGTCATATTTGTGCCGTAAATATTGAGTTTTAACCTACGAGGTGAGTGCCCAAGGTGGCGTTAAATGTGACTCGTTAATTCGGGTAAATAATTATGAGTTCTTCGTGCCTTGCATATTGTTGTCAGTGTTTTGAAAATGTGAAACGAGATATTGATTAATATGAGGTTAATCAAGGATGCTGGAATTAATTATGAGCAGCTATTATGACCAGAGATGTGGTTATAGATATACGTACAATGTGTGTGTATGCACGAAATTGCTACAGCTGGTTGAGACCAACAGAGTGTGTTAATATGATAATCAGGCCTTCTGAAATTGATTGGAGTATAAGAAATTGGCTTTAATGTTATAAATGTGGATTATAAAAATAATCTCAACTGATATGGTATTGTCGGATCATGTTAAATTTTTGGTGACGTAGAATCACCGCGAGTGTGTGTGTAAGAATACACTCAGTAATTTAATGTCCTCAGAAAAATTCTTGGTCATTCGAGGACGAACGTATAGGAGGAGAATGTAACGACAAGACTTATCGTTTTCAGAATTAACGCGCCGTTCAGCGACTTAAGGTCCCAAGCAACTTCGTAATATGTATTATGACTTGCGCGTGCGGTCGAGTTTGGTTTTTGGAAGATTCGAAATTTAATTGAAAGAACAATTTTTATTTTGAAGCTAAAATGAAAAGAGTTGACCAGAGAGTTGACTTTTGAGCAAACGAGCCCGGAATGGAATTTTGATGATGTCAATAGCTTCGTATGGTGATTTCGGACTTGGGCGTATGTTCGGATTTGGATTTGGAAGTCCGTAGGACAATTCGACGCATTTTGGCAAAAATTGGAAAATAGAAGATTTTTGGAAAATTCGACCGGAGGTTGAAATTTTGATAACGAAGTCGGATTTCGATTCCGAAAATTGGAATAGCTCCATTACGTCAATTATGACTCGCGTGCAAAATTTTAAGTCATTCCGGATTGATTTGATACGTTTCGGCGCAAAATATAGAAGTTGGAAGATTTGAAAACTCATAATTCGATTTGATGCGCGATTCGAAATTTCGATGTTGTTTGGCGTGGTTTAAAGACCCGGCTAAGTAAGTATTGTATTTTGGGACATGTTAGTGGTTCAAGTCCCGAGAGCCTCGGGTGGATTTCGGAAGGTTTAACGGTGTTGGTTTTTGGACGAGATAGCTGCTGGAATTTGCTGCTGTTTCTGGGCAGCAGGTGGGTTCATCTCTTCTGCGGAAGCTTCATCGCATAAGCGAGGAAATCGTCGCAAAAGCGACCTGGGCAGAGCTGGAGGACATCGCAGATGCGGACAGTCTTGCGCACCTGCTCTATCGCAGGTGTGTGTCTTGAAGACGCAGAAGCGGACTGAGGCAGAAGCGGACTGAGGCAGAAGCTGGGCATGATTCTCGCAGAAGCGATCCTTCGTCACAGAAGCGACATCGCAGATGCGATTTCTGTCCGTAAGTGCGAAAATTGGACTTCCATTGAGGGTCGCAAATGCGAATTTAGTACATCCACAAAATAAAGAATTTTACAGTATGCAAGAACTAAGGAAGTGAAACCCAACTGAAGCTAAGGTATGTATAATTGAGTTTAAGATTAACTACCTTTACCTTGTCTTTCAATGCTTCGAGCATTTATTTTTCTCCATATAACCCACGGTACAACTGCTGGAATACACTTATGTTCATGGACAAAATTGGATAAATCCAAAGCAATGCGCAGATGCGGCATTTATGTTCGCAGAAGCGAACTGAGCAGAAACATTTAAGGACCAAAATCAGTCGTTATGCCATTTTCGATTGGGATTTTGAAGCTCGGTTTTGGAGCGATTTTGGAGGAATTCTTTATGACTTTGACTTGGGTAAGTGTCCTATATCCAAAAGTGATTATACTTCACAAATCCACGGTTATATTCATCATTTATTTCGGGTTTAAACGGAAGAAAACAAGATTTTTGCAAAACTTTTCAAGACCGAAAAATTTACGATTTGGAGGTCGAGTTATTATCGGAATTTGATAAAATTAGTATGGTTGAACTCATATTGGAATGAGTGTTCGAATTTCATGAAAACTATGTCGGGTTCCGAGAGGCAGGGCCGGTATTGACTTTTGGTTGACTTTTTAGAATAAAATTTTAAGTCGACGTTATATTATCCGGAATTATTTCTAATGAATTTTAATGAAGTTATACACTTAATTTGGATAGATTTGAGCTGTCCAGAGTTCAATTCAAGGAAGAAGGTGATTTTGGAATATCGGCCTAACTTAAAAAAGATAAGTATCTTGCCTAATCTTGAGTGGGGGAATTACCCCTTAGGCATTGAGTCTTATGTGGAAATTGTGTGAATGAAAACCACGCGAGGTGACGAGTACGTACTTGGTTTACATGTGCAAATTATGTCCGTTAAAATTCATAGACACCCTTATGTATTAAATTGAAAAATTGTTGGAACTTAGTAAATCCTTGATTTGTCATGCCTCACTCTTTCTTTGTCGAGTTTATATTTATATGGTAATTTGGTGTAATTTCCATTTGAATTTTTCATGGGAATTTCGTATGTTTGTTGATTTGATATTTCTTGAAATTAATTATATTATGGATTTTTCCATCTACAAATAATTAATTAATTAAGTTTAAATTGAGGTATTAATATATTTATCGAAAATTTGGATTAAAGAAGGTGTCGTCTTACGTTGAGTTCATTTTCCATCTTTGTTGTTCTTATCGAGGTTTTATATACTTTGTGTGGAGCCTTAGGCTATTTACTGTGAAATTAATTGATTTTGTTGTATCCTTGGAATTGGTTGCGGCCTATGGGAAATTTATAATATGAATTGTTATTTTGTGTTGTCGTGGTAATATTCGTGTAAATTATTGTGTGGTTTGGGTTACTGTTATGCGGTGGATTAGAGTGGCATTCCACTGTTGATATTATGTGGGCATAAGGGTGGCATTGCATTGTGGTTATCTGTTGGGATATTGTCTGGGCGGAGCGATATTGTGACTATTAAACAGAGCGATAAGGGAGGCAAATATATGAGCGATAAGGGTGGCTATACGAGAGTTAAGGGTGGCTATTATCAGGGATGATATGTGATGATGTGGGGATATTGGTGATTGTTATGTGATATTTTGATTTCTTTTATATCTTGTGTAACTTGTTTTGTTAATTCAGAAAATTTGATAATGGCCTGATTCATGTTAAAATTATGAGCATGTGGCTATTGCCGTGCGATTTATAATATTGGCACCTGAACTATCTGTGCAGAAGTGATATGAAACGTGGGCACGAGGTGCCAGGGAAATATGATGATTTAATATTGGCACGTGAGTTGTCCGTGCAGTTATGAATTAAATATGGGCACGAGGTGCTGGGAAAAATATTATATTTTATTATTGGCACGTGAGTTATCCGTGCGGTTGTGATAGAAATATGGGTACAATCGTGAAAGTATGAAAGTGGCGGAGACCACTATGTTATGATTATGAACTAAGGTGTCACAAGGTAACTTTTATTTGAAAGAATTATATTTAAGATATTTGTTTGAAAGAATTATATACGAAAGATATTCATTCGAAAGAATTATATTTTAAAGTTATTTAATTGAAGGAAGTATATTAGATATTTATTTATTGGAAAGGATTATATTCTAAAGATTTTTATTTGACAAACTTATAGGTGAAACAGTTATATTTGAAGAACTTGACTAGTTGGTTGCACTTGTATTCATTATATGTTAATCAATATTTATAGTGTTCTTGTTGCCCCGCTGATTATACCCTGGTCGATTATAGTTGCTATCATTGCCATTGTTTCCTATCATTTTTTAATGCTATATTGCACAGGTTATTTGGATAGTGAGTGTCTTGACTGTACCTCATCACTACTCCACCGAGATTAGTCTTGATACTTGCTGGGTACCGACTGTGGTGTACTCATATTACACATTTTTGTGCAGAGCCAGGTATTGGAGATATCGGACTTGGTCAGAGTTAGGCTGTGATAGCAAGGATTCAAGGTAGGGCTACTTGGTCGTCAGAGTCTCTTGGAGTCTTTCCATGTTTTTATTTGTACTGTTAATTTCTTATTCGAACAGTATTGTATATTCGATCCTCGAGATCATTCCATGTATTCAGTTAGAGTTCGTGACTCAGTATGGCCAGTCCTGGGAGGTTGTTTGATTATTTCCGCTGTTATTTTTTACACTTATTTCTATTATTATTTCTTGTAATAAATTCTATTTTTTTTTAAAAGGGCTTGAAATGTAATTATAATCGGCTTACTTAGTCTTAGAGACTAAGTGCCATCACGACTCTTGTGGTGAGAATTTGGGTCGTGACAGAATCCTGGCTTGACTATTCCCGCTATGCTATTGTCCAACCATGATGGGTAGAGAAGTACACATGCCCTGCGTGGTATCGATCTGGCTCGATGGTGCCCCTTTCCACAATGATCTTCAAATGCCACATGTGCTGAGCTTCACATTTTGTACGGGATGTCATCATCTTGAAAATTTGCTATGTAGTGACTCATTTTGGAGACTCGTGGTATGACCTGTTTTCTACCATCTCGTCTCATGACCCTGATATGAACATAGGAGTGTACGCCCCTTAACCCTATCAACACCCAGATGCGGAACATCCCTGGATCTGATGATGAATTCACTGGTAGGGAACCATTCGAACATCCAATGTACCTGGTCCTCGGTCAGATTGTCAAAAAATTGTACCCGTTCTGTAGCATTCTCTAGTTGAGCAAACCTATCAGGGATAAAGGTCATTCTTTTGGCTGATGGAAAGCTATGTGATCATTCCACGGTCTCCGTGGAAACTCTTGGCGGTATTGTCCTCTTTGGAGTTGTTCTAGCAACCAAATCTGTAGCAGCAAGTTACAACCCTCGAAATGTTTGAACCCTTTATGGCAACGATCCAAAGCCCGATATATTTTTGCTATAATCATAGGAACAATAGTCTATTTGTCCATCGATTCCCTCCATCAAAGCTTTGGTTACCATAGCCAGTCTGGTGTGAATCCTGTCCCTTTTGCTTGGAAACACTATCATACCCAAAAAGCAGACGATGAACACGAAAACCCTATGATGAAACCAACACAAGGAAGTGATGGAGAACTCGTCATGAAAGATACGGTAGGATTTTCTGTGTCTGTACCGTTCATAAAGGAAGTCAAAATGTATGTAGGACTTCTTAAAACATACCAAGTCGTCGCTCTTTCTTAAGCCCATCATTTTCAAAAACCCCTTGGGGGTGCGATTTTCCGGTACCAATAAACCAGGACTGTCCCAAGGTAGTCCAGCGAATCCCCCTATTTCCTCCAAAAGAGGGGTCATTTCTATGTTGCCAAAATGAAATACGGCCCTTTCTCTGTCCCAGAACATAGTAGCATCCTCGATCAACGTGTTGTTTGGTTGGATGTCTAATAAGGAAGGTAAGTTCCCGAGGACCCTTTTCACATGATTTTTGTCGCTTGACGGAAGGTCTTCCCACCAATCTAGCAATAACGGTGGTATATCTCGGACCATGCTATACCTGGGGACTTCGTGCCTCATTTTCTACAAAATACACAAGGTTAGACCCTTTCTTCCTCCGGATTCGACTATTTATACATTAATGATTAGCATATCGGCATTTATTTCTCCAAATAATGCACATATTGTGGAAACCCCGGTGGAATTTGGACAAGGCTATACCTAAAGGGTTATTATGCGGACAACATATTAACCCAGGCTAGGTTTGACCATGATGCATGTACAATTATTATCAGAGTAAGGTTTCTATAGAGGTCTAGACTGGTACCCTCAAGTGGACAACTTGAGGGGGAAAGACACGGAACCTTCGACTGCACCGCCGATCGACTAGTTTTACCGAAAATAAGCCTTTCCAAATTCAAAAAGGGTGATATAGGAAGAGTGCAGACACTCATCAAGTGTTGCTATGATATTAATTACGCACGAGTGGAATATGATGTTGAGCATCTATTTATGTAAAAGAAAATAACATATTGTCAAGTATTTGCACGATGAATAATGATAAAATGCGGTATTTAATAATTGTAAAGGCATTTAAGAAATAAAACAAGGAGACAAGTCAGTTTCCATAGTAAAAAGTAATAAAACATGAACGAGAAATCTAGTGAGCATTAATGAAGGTAGGCAAATAAATTCACATAGAGTGGGAAGGGGAAGGGGTGTGCAAGTATTAATGGAACAATAAATACATGCTTAAAGACTAATTCACAAACAAGTTTGTTACGGTAAGAGCCTCAAGATATCCCCAGCAGAGTCGTCATGCTGTCACGCCCCCTTTTTCTCGTGAAATCGGGTTTCGACATTTTCTTTGGGACAAGTCCTTTTGAGAGGGTAAGGAATTGGAATTGAGAGAGTCGCCACCTAACGTATTAAGGTGCATTAGGGAACCTGCAGCAGATAACTCATATTACCAGTTTACATCACCAGAGATCGGATAAGGGCTCAAATTACCTCGAGGGGAAGGTGTTAGGCACCCCTCGAGGTCCACAACGGTGGGTCCCGACCGAACTTACATTAAGCGAATTAGTCTAAGGAAAAGAAATCAATTTGGAAAAATAAAATACTCGATTTATTTTAGAACAGGAATG
>ML381198.1:56470-110810 GCA_005239525.1 Nicotiana knightiana
AGAGTGTGTATATATATATATATATATATATATATATATATATATATATATATATATTTCGCACCTCAGTTGTGCTTGAGTTTTTGTAGGCATATGGCTTTATCAGTCTCCCCAGGATGGTATTATGCACTTAGCGTGCTTATGATCGATATTCAGTAATTTGTAATAGTGAGCAATTCAGCTCCGTGTGTATTTCCTTATGTGAATTTTATGATGGGATCGGGTGGCATGCCGCCACGGATATGCTATTTGGATCGGGTTGCACGCCGCAACAGTATGATGATGAGTAAGGTTCCTACATTTATTTTTCTGTGTTTTACTTTCTATTTTCTGAGAAGAATTCATATTAGTTGCGTGAGTCGATTAGTCCCTTCCCGAGTCATTTCTTTATGTATCATGTTCGAGTTTTGGCCTATCGGCGCGATGTGGTATCATGTGAGACTGTTGGTCATGTCTAGGGTGATTTGTTGTCTGAACAGTTCATACTGGGTGAGACGAGGTTATTGGATCAGGGATCAGTGCGTTATGATCATGTGAAATACATTAAATAACAAATACGATTATTCGGTTCATAATGAGGTGATGATTCTAGTTAAGATGAGATATTCAATGATTTGTTAACTCTGTAGCTGGTTATGAATTTCTACCCATCTCATCTGTTGTAGTGGTATCGCTAGCATTATAGCAGGATGTATGTATATGTCATAAGGTGCCTTGGGAGTATCAGATTCATGGAATTTTGGCTATTAAGGTTCAAGGAGTGTCATTGTGGTCAGATGATGAATTATGCGGTCCATGGTTCTAATTCAGAAAAGGCATGCAGTCATGTTCTGGTATATCGTGTGGTAGTTGATACGCTGTTTATATATTGGAACTAGGTCTGGCAGAGAAATTTCAGGTGTTGGAACTGGATTCTGAGCTTATTATATGAATAAAAGACGAAATCTTCATACTTGACCAAGCTAATGTACTCAACATGGTTGTGGTAGCACGGGAAGGTGCTCGAGGTGTTAAACAGTGATTTCAGATAACTCCAGAGCATTTCTTAGCACGTTCGAGGACGAACGTCTGTTTAAGTGGGGGAGAATGTAACGACCCGACCGGTCGTTTTGAGCTCTAGCACGTCGTTCAGCGGTTTGAGTCCATGAGCATCTTTAAGTTATTATGACTTGTAGGTGTGGTCGGAATTGAATTTCGGGGAGTTTAGAGTTAATTTGAAAAGAAAATTTTCATTTCAGAAACCTTAAGTTGGAGAAATCAGCCAAGATTGGAATTTTGAGTAAACGACCTCCGAATCAGAATTTGAAGGTCCCTTCAGGTTCGTATGATGATTTCGGACTTGGGCGTATGTCCGGATCGGATTTTGGATAACCCGGGAGCGTTTCGACGCATATTGTAGAAGTCAGCATTTTGAAGAAAATTTCCTAAGTTTGGCTTGAAGCGCATTTCAGTGATATTGATGTCTGTTTGGGATTCCGAGCCTGGGAATAGCTTCGTATGGTGATTCTGGAGTTGGGAGCGCGACCGGGAGTGAATTCGGATGTCCGTAGGTTATTCTGAAGTCATTTGGCTAAAGATAGAAATTTGAAGGTTTTTGAGAATCTGACCGGAAGTGGAAATTTGATATCGGGGTCAGAATGCAATTCCGGAAGTTGGAACAGGTCCGTAATGTCATTTATGACTTGCTTGCAAAATTTGGTGTCATTCCGAGTAGTATAGGTCGGTTCGGCGCATTGAAAGCGAATTCTAGAACTTTAAGTTCAAAGTTTGATTCAATTTGGTTTTGGGGGTCGAATTCTTAGTTTCGCTATAGTTTTTCACATTCTGAAAATTCGAGCGAGTCTGTATCATGAATACAGACTTTCCAGTGCCTTTGGACGAGGTCCCGAGGGGCTCAGGTGAGTTTCGGACCCCTCAGAGCTAATTTAATAACACCAGATTTTCACTGACTGGATTCCTTCAATGCCATTGCGGGTGCATTAATGCGATCGCATAGAAGGAGTTGGCAGGGTGTGGGGAAATGCCCTGTGCGATCGCATGGGCCTGTCTGCATTTGCACAATGGTGGTTTGTGGCTTGGCCTAGTTTTGTTGACTGCGTTCTCACCCCATCACTTCCAATCGCACAGGCCTAGCCAAGTTGCTCTCCGCGATCGCACGTGCCACTCTGCGGTCTCACAGTAGTCCTTCGTGGACCTTGACCAGTTGACTTATGCGATCGCACTACCCCTGCTGCTATCGCACACAAGGGGGCAGCTGGGCAGTGTTAGTTTTAAACGGGACTTAGTCCTATTGTAGCCATTTTTTGTTCACTTGGGGCGATTTTGGGAGCTTTTAAAGAGGAGATTTCACCTAGCAACTGAGAGGTAAGTGATTCCTACCATAATTTAAGTTGAATACGTGGATATTTAGGTAGATTAACACACTAATTAGTGGAAAATCATGGGTTAGAGTGAAAAAAACCTAAGTTTTATATAAATTGGGAGAATTACCAAGGAATTTGCCATGTAATCACACCAAAACTATATATTAATGATCCTTAAGCTATGGGTAATTGATTCCTTAGAAAGTTTCCTCCATCCGAGCATGTGGGCCCTGGGGTGAATATTAGGATTTTCCAAAGTAAGGTGAAATGACTAAGTAAATAGGAGAATTCCATGCTTTTGAGTATAATTTGATATATTTACGTAACGTTTGATTAGTTTCGAGTCCTTGGGAGGCGAGTTTGGAGTTTCGGGCGCGTTCTTGGTCCGGGCAGTAGATTCGACACGAGGTAAGTCTCCTTTCTAACTTTGTGAGGGGGAATTGTCCCCCTAGGTCAACTAATTGAGTACGTTCTATTGTCTGCGGGGGCTACGTACGCACGAGGTGGCGGGAGTCCGTGTGTAGCTACTATTATGCTTATGCCCGGGTAGCTTAGGACCCACTAGCATGCCTTACGTGTTGTACATGTGATCCTGCCAATAATATTAGACTGATATTGCTATTGAATTTGTAACTTATTTCTTACGAAGGCTAGAATGTACCTCCTTAATCTTTTAGAAAGAGAAATGACTCCTCCATGGATAATTGTATTTTTGGTAAGGTTATATTATTGAGTTTTACTAAACTTGGCAAATGAATTTCGAGAAAGGATTCAAATACTATTTTTGTGACTTTTAAAAGAGGAACTTGTCATTTACTTGGGTGTTTGTGTTCCCGATGTAATCAGGGTGGACTGTTGATTGTGCATGACTGCATGTGACCGCTTCACAATTTACATTCCGCGAGCGGAGTGTTATTTCCCCCACTCTCATGGGAGCGGGTCGTACGTCACGACGGATTGAAAAATGCACTTATGGTTCGGGTCGTTCGACCCTCGACAGTGCATAGATATGATTATTGTCACGACCCAGAATACTAACTCAGGTCATGATGGCGCCGAATACCGGGGTTAGGCAAGCCCACACTTAAATTACTAAGGATTCCTCCCATGCCTTGTTAAACATCCCAGTACGTGCCAAATTTTAAAGTTCAAAACATAAATAAATAAATAAAAAAGCAAGCCATTTTTACCAAAAGCAGTAAAAAAAGAGGACTGAGCCAATATATATATATACAGACCCGGAAACCAAAATAACAACTACGTGTGTGCCAGGAACTAGTGTCACAAGTCTTACGGGCATACTAACAGAATATACAAAACATAATATACAATCCCACCGTCTGAAAGAAATAGACGGGAAATAAGCAAAAGAAAACTCCATGGTGCTGCCAAGGATCGTCAGGAGAAGCAGCTCACCGTGAAGTCGGGTCCAACTAAGATCAGAATCGAGCTCCGGTCTGATAACCAGATGCACCAGCCTCAGAACCTGTACAATTAAGTACAGAAGTGCAGCATGAGTACATAACCAAATATGTACCCAGTGAGTATCCCACCTAAACTCGAAGAGGTAGTGACGAGAGGTAGACATGATACTTACTAGGGTCAACATTTCTAAATAACATGATTTAATAGGAACTAGGCAGGCATAACAGTCGTAGAAATCACAAAGATATAAATTATCAAGTATAGTTGTATTTACCTGTGCATGTCGAATTTAACTAGCACATAATGTACTAAATTCCCTTATTAACATGAACCAGTTTATATAGTTACAACAAATTCCCAATAAATCATATAACACATAATAGGTCGGAAGCGTACGGCAGAAACGTCGCAAAAATAAATGTGCACTGCCGAGGGTCGAACGGCTCGAACCATAGATGCATCTATTACCCCGCTCGCGAATCGAACATGCGACGTGGTTGACATAATAGTAGGGCTATTCCGCTCACGAATCATACATGTGACGCGGTGCCGCATACATACATAAAATCATCAATTTTTAAGGAATTAACAGAGATTATTCTTTAAGGCAAGAACTTAAACAATCTATCATGGAACACAACTTCCTAATATTCTCATGCCAAATCAAGGATAATAAGCAACACGAAATACATTTAGGAATACATGTAAGGCACATATAAGCATGGTTGTGAGTCGTACAACTACCCAACATAACATAGTAGTAGCTACGCACGGACTCTCGTCACTTCGTGCGTGCGTAGCCCCCGCAAATAAGGACATGCAATTACTTATAATCACCTATGGGGACAATTCCCTCTTACAAGGTTATAAAGGAGACTCACCTCATGAAGAATCTACTCCCCGGACCAAGAACGCGCCGAAAACTCCGAACTCTACACCCGAGGACTCGAAACTAGCCAAATGTTATACAAATTCATCAATTTATGCTCAAAGTATGGAAATCCTCCTACTACTAAGTCAACTTCGCCATTCTTGAATAAATCCTAAAATCCAACCCCGGGCCCACATGCTCGGATCCCAAAATTTTTTGAAGGAAACACTCACCCATAGCCTAAGAATCATTAATACATGATTTTTACTTGATTTCATAGCTAATTCACGGGTAATTTTCTAAATTCTCGAAGGCCCTAGGTTACTACCCAATTTTACTAAATTTTCACTAATTAAGTAGTTAAATTCCACTAAGAATGCATGCATTAACCAACTCTAGGATAAAATCTACTTACCTTTCAGTGATTGGGTCGTTGAGCCCTTTTCCCAAGATCTCAAGGTGTTCTAATGGAGGAAGAAATAATGATGAATCCCGTATTTAAGAAACACATAGTCTGACAGTGTTTCCGCACCTACGGCTCGAGGATCTCACCTGCGGTCTCGCACCTGCGAGCAAAGGCTCACACATGCGGAAATGGACGAGGAAGCCCGGGCCCGCACCTGCGGAGGGGAGACCGCACTTGCGGCTCCGCTCCTGCGGAACTTGGTCCGCACCTGCGAGAAATTGGATGCCGGCTGGGGATCACACCTGCGAGGCTGGGACCGTAGGAGCGGTCCCGCACCTACGACTGGGCAACCGCACTTGCGGATCACACCAGAACAGGTGCACCAACAGCTATTTCAGCTATTTTTTGGCCTCGAGTAGTGTTCGGGAGGCACCTGGGCCCACCCGAGCCCCCGTCCAAATATACGAACAAGTCCCAAATCATAATACGGACTCACTCGAGCCTTCGGAACACCCAAAACAACGCTAAAACTAAAAACCACACCTCAAAACCTCTAGAACCAAACTTAGGAACTTTAAGTTTTCTTGACTTCGCTAACAACGCGCCGAACCGACCTATACTACTCGGAATGACACCAAATTTTGCAGGCAAGTCATAAATGACATAACGGAACTATTCCTCATCTGGGAATTCCGTTCGGACCTCGATAACACAAAAACACATCCCAAACAACAATAGGAACTTCTTATTTCAATATTGGGCGCCGAAATGCTCCCGGGTCATCAGAAACCCATTTTCAACATACGCCCAGGTCCGAAACCATCATACAAAGCTACCAGAATCGTTGAAACTTGATTCCGAGGTCGTTTACCCAAAATGTTGACCGGAGTCAAACTTAAGGCCAACCTTAAGGATCTAGGTGTTCCTATAGCACTCTAAACACCTCCGAATCCCGGACCGCCCAGTCATAAATCACAATAAGCCACTATGGGAAGTTTCATTTAGGGGAACGGGGTCTTATAACGCAAAAAGACCGGTCGGGTGGTTACATTCTCCACCTCTTAAAAAATGTTCGTCCTCGAAAGGGTCTAGAATCATACTTGAAGTGCTGAATAAGTGCGGATATCTGCTCCACATGTCCTCCTCGGACTCCCAGATCGCCTCCTCGACTGGTTGGCCCTTCCACTGGACCTTTACGGCAGAAACTCCCTTGGACCTCAACTGGAGGTCCTGCCTATCAATAATAGCAACTGGCTCCTCCTCGTAGCCCAACCTCTCATCCAACTGAATAGTGCTGAAATCAACCACGTGAGAGATGTCGACGTGGTACCTCCGGAGCATGGATACATGAAAAACTGGATGAACTCTTGATAAACTAGGAGGCAAGGCCAGCTCATAAGCAACCTCCCCAACTCGCCTCAACACCTCAAAGGGATCTATAAACCTCGGGCTTAACTTGCTCTTCTTCCCAAACCTCATAATACCCTTCATAGGCGAGACTTTCAACAGGATCCTATCTCCCTCCATAAATGATACATCACGCGCTCTCTGATCCGCGTAACTCTTCTGTCTGGACTGTGCTGTGCGGAGCCTCTCCTGAATCAACGTCACTTTCTCCAAAGCATCCCTAACCACGTCGATTCCATATAACTTAGCCTCGCCAGACTCAAACCAACCGATAGAAGAATGACATCGCCAACCATACAAAGCCTCAAATGGTGCCATCTTAATGCTGGACTAATAACTATTATTGTAAGCAAACTCGGCCAAAGGCAAGAACTGGTCCCACTGACCTCCGAATTCAATCACACATGCCCTGAGCATGTCCTCCAATATCTGAACTGTACTCTCCGACTGACCATCGGTCTGAGGGTGAAATGTTGTGCTGAGATCTATTTGGGTACCCATCTCACTATGCAATGCTCTCCAGAAATGCGAGGTGAACTGAGGACCTCGATCTGATATAATGTACACCGACACACCATGCAACCGGACTATCTCCCGAATGTAAATCTGGGCCAACCTCTCAAAAGTATAAGTAGCAGCTACTGGAATAAAATATGCTGATTTGGTCAATCTGTCCACAATGACCCAAACCCAATCAACCTTCCGCAAGGTCCGAGGCAACCTAACCACGAAGTCCATAGTTATGCACTCCCATTTCCACTCAGGAATGGGCATCTGCTGAAGTAGTCCTCCTGGCCTCTGGTGCTCATACTTAACATGCTGGCAATTAAGACACCTAGCCACATACTCTAAAATTTCCTTCTTCATTCGCCTCCACCAGTAATGCTGCTTCAAATCACGATACATCTTTGTAGCACTAGGATGAACAGAATACTGAGAACTGTATGCCTCCTCTAGAATCCTTTCCCTCAGGCCACCAACCTTAGGAACACATAAACGGCCCTGAACTCTCAGAACACCATCCTCGCTAATAATAACCTCCTTAGCCCTACCCTAAACCATTGTCTCTCGTAGCTCAGCCAAACACGGATCATCATACTGCCGAGCCTTAATCTCCCCCAATAACGAAGACTGAGCGACCACATGTGCAAGAACTCGACGGGGCTTTGAAAGGTCTAATCTCCCCAGGCGATTGACCAAGGACTGAATGTCCAAGGCTAGAGGTCTCTCCTCTGCTGCAATATAAGCCAAGCTACCCATAATCTCCGCCTTCCTGCTCAAAGCATCTGCTACCACATTTTCCTTGCCCGGATGATAAAGAATGGTGATATCATAATCTTTCAACAACTCAAGCCATCTGCGCTGCCTCAAATTAAGATCCTTCTGCTTGAACAAGTGCTGCAAGCTACGGTGGTCTGTATAAACCTCACAGGACACTCCATACCAGTAGTGCCTCCAAATCTTAAGAGCATGAACAATCGCCGCCAACTCCAAATCGTGCACAGGATAATTCTTCTCATGAAACTTTAGCTGGCGTGAATCAAAAGCAATAACTCTCCCATCCTGCATCAATACATACCCCAAGCCAGCGCACAAAGCGTCACAATATACTGTATACATCCCAAAACTAGAAGGCAACACTAGAATTGGTGTTGAGGTCAATACTGTCTTGAGCTTCAGAAAGCTCGCCTCACACTCGTCAGACCATCAGAATGGGGAATTCTTCTGAGTCAATCTAGTCAATGGAGCTGCAATAGAAGAGAACCCCTCCATAAATCGGCGATAATAGCCTGCTATGCCCAAAAAGCTCCTGATCTCTGTAGCTGAAGTACGACGCGACCAACTTTGAACTGCCTTGATCTTCTGAGGATCAACCTTGATACCTTCTCCGGATACCACATACTCCAAGAATGCCATGAAATCCAACCAGAACTCACACTTGGAGAACCTAGCATATATCTTATGTTCTCGCAAAGTCTGGAGCACAACTCTCAAATGCTTCTCGTGCTCCCCCAGGCTACGTGAGTAAATCAAAATGTCATCAATGAAGACAATGACAAAGGAATCATTATACAGCCTGAACACCATATTCATCAAGTCCATGAATGCTGCTGGGGCATTAGTTAAGCCAAAGGACATTACCAGGAACTCACAATGGCCATATCTCGTACGAAAAGCAGTCTTCGGAACATCTGAAGCCCGAATCCTCAACTGATGATACCCTGATCTCAAATCAATCTTAGAAAACACACGAGCACCCTGCAACTGGTCAAACAAATCATCGATGCGCGGCAAAGGATACTTGTTCTTAATGGTAACCTTGTTCAACTTGTGATGATCAATACACATCCGCATGGACCCATCCTTTTTCTTCACGAATAGAACTGGAACACCCCACGATGATACACTCGGTTTGATGAAACCCTTCACTAACAACTCCTCAAGCTGCTCCTTCAACTCTTTCGGAGCCATACGGTACGGAGGAATAGATATAGGCTGGGTGCCTTGAGCTAAATCAATGCAAAAATCAATATCACGATCCGGAGGCATGCCCGGAAGGTCCGAAGGAAATACATCAACAAACTCTCGAACAACTGGCACTGAATCAATCATTGAAGACTCCGCAGTGGTGTCCCGCACATAGGCGAGGTAGGCCAGACAACCCTTCTCGACTATGTGTCAAGCCTTCAGGAATGAAATAACCCGGCTAGCTGCACTAACTGAGAAACCTCTCCACTCTAGCCTAGGCGACTCTGGCATGGCTAAAGTTACTGTCTTGGCATGGCAATCTAGCACGACATGATAAGGAGATAGCCAATCCATGCCTAAAATAATTTCGAAATCAACCATGTCGAGCAATAAGAGATCCGCTCGAGTCTCGAACACGCAAAACGAAATCACACAGGACCGACAAATCCGGTCTACAACCATCGAATCACCCACGGGAGTGGACACATAAATAGGAGAATCCAAGGACTCATGAGGGACATCAAGAAAATGAGCAAATAAGACCGAAACATAGGAATAAGTGGATCCCGGATCAAATAACACCGATGCCTTTCTACCACATACTGTAATAATACCTGTGATCACGGCATTTGAGGACACTGCATCTGATCTGGCCGGGATAGCATAGAATCTAGCTGGAGCACCGGAAGACTGACCTCCGCTGGAATGAATAGGGCAGAGCTCCCCCTGCCTGGCCTCCACCTCTGGGACGACCTCTACCAGTCTGCCCTCCACCTCTGGGTGGACGAACCGCCAGTGCTGAAAGTGTAGGCTAATAGCTCTGCTGAACGGCCTTGCCCCAAAGCGTGGGACACGTCCTCCTCATATGGCTTGGATCCCCACACTCATAACATCTAGCTGGTGGCATGTCCTGCTGCCCTGAAGAAGAACCCTGGACAGCTAGGGGGCGGTGAGAACTCTCCGGCATGGCACTGAAGTAAGTAATAGAAGACCCATGATGACCGGAATACCCGTCTGAGGAACCCTGAATGGATGGTGGGTGGTAGGAACTCTCTGACATGGCTCTGAAATAGGGCCTCACTGGAGCACCACGGGGAGGTGATAGAGGAGGTGAATATGGAGGCCTTCTAGGGTGGCCTCTACCAAATTGACCTCTACCCTTGGCTGGGGCACCTCTGAAATTTCCTGAAAATCTATCCCTCTTATCCTGCTGACCCTGCTCTCTGCCTCTTGAATGATAACCCTCAATCCGGCGAGCTATCTCGACAACAAGCTGATAGGGAGTCCCCATCTCCATCTCTCGGGCCATGTTGGCCCTAATACCTGAGTGTAGCCCAGCTACAAATCTCCGCACTCTCTCAGCGTCAGTAGGAAGTATCATAAGGGCATGACGAGACAACTCAGAAAACCTAGCCTCATAGTCTGTCACTGACATCTGTCCCTGCTCCAGCTGCTCAAACTGATATCGCAGCTCTTCCCTCTCGGAGGGTGGAATATACCTGTCCAGGAACAGCTGAGTGAACTGCTCCCAAGTGATGGAAGGGGAACCTGACGGTCTACCCAGGATATAGGACTGCCACCATCTGCGGGCCCTGCCCTCAAGCTGAAAAGTAGTGAAGTCCACTCCATAGGACTCAAGTATCCTCATGTTGTGCAGTCTATCCCTGCACCTATCAATAAAGTCTTAGGCATCGCCCTTCTCACCCCGAAGATAGGAGGATGCAATCGGGTCCATCTATCTAGTAACTTTTGTGGATCACCGTCCGCATCTGGTCGGAGCTTAGGTGCTGCTGCTACTGGCTGGGCTCCACCCGTGGGCAGTGTACCCGGATATGATGTAATGCTGCTTCCTGAACTGCAGCCTGGGCGGTAAGAGTATGGCCCCCCTCTCCCGCCTGAGATGTGGCCGGATCTGATGGAAATAAACTGGCCTGGGACATGGTGTCCATGAACCGCATCATACGTCCCATGATCTCCTGGAATCCTGGCGCTGTCATAAAGTCCACTGGAGCAGAACCTGCTGGGGGTACCTCACCCTGCTCCTCTATAGTAGGGTCCTCTGGTGGTGGTATGACTGGAATAGCTCGGGGATGCCCTCGTCCCCTACCTCGGGCCGGTGCCCTCCCCCGGCCTCTTCCACAGCCTCGAACAACTGGGGTAGCGGCCTCACCCGGTTTTGGAACATCGGATGCACGCGTCCTCACCATCTGTGAGAGAATAGAAGAATGAAATTTAGTAAACCATTGACTGCACGATAGATTAAAAATAAGGAGAGGTTTTCCTAACACCCTATAGCTTCCCGAAGATAAGTACAGACGTCTCCATACCGATCCACAAGACTCTACTAGGTTTGCCTGTGACTGGTGAGACCTACGTGAACCTAGTGCTCTGATACTATGTTGTCACGACCCAAAATAGTAACTCAGGTCGGATGGCGCCCAACACCGGGGTTAGGCAAGCCCACACTTAAATTACTAAGTATTCCTCCCATGCTTGGTTAAACATCCCAATACGTGCCAAGTTTTAAAGTTCAAAACATAAATAAAATAAAATAGCAAGCCATTTTTACCAAAAGCAGTCAAAAAAAGAGGAATGAGCCAACATATATATATATATATATATATATATATATATCCGCAAACCAAAATAACAACTACGTGTGTGCCAGAACTAGTGTCACAAGTCCTACGGGCATACTAACAGAATATACAAAACATTATATATAATCCCACTGTCTGAAAGAAATAGACGGGAAATAAGCAAAAGAAAAATCCATGGTACTGCCGAGGATCGTCAGGAGAAGCAGCTCACCGTGAAGTCAGGTCCAACTAAGATCAGAATCGAGCTCCGGTCTGATAACCAGATGCACCAGCCTCTGAACCTGTACAATTAAGTACAGAAGTGCAGCATGAGTAGATAAACAAATATGTACCCAGTGAGTATCCCGCCTAACCTCGAAGAGTTAGTGACGAGAGGTAGACGTGATACTTACTAGGGTTAACATTTCTAAATAACATGATTTAATAGGAACTAGGCAGGCATAACAGTCGTAGAAATCACAAAGATATAAATTATCAAGTATAGTTGTATTTACCTGTGCAAGTCAAATTTCAGTAGCACATAATGTACTTAATTCCCTTATTAACATGAACCAGTTTATACAATTACAACAAATTCCCAGTAAATCATACAACACATAATAGGCGGGAAGTGTACGGCCAAAACGTCGCGAAAATAAATGTGCACTGCCGAGGTTCGAATGGCTCGAACCATAGATGCATCTATTACCCCGCTCGCGAATCGAACATGCGACGCATTTGACATAATAGTAGGGCTATTCCGCTCACGAATCATACATGTGACGCGGTGCTGCATACATACATAAAATCATCAATTTTTAAGGAATTAACAGAGATTATTCTTTAAGGCAAGAACTTAGACAATCTATCATGGAACACAACTTCCTAATATTCTCATGCCAAATCAAGGATAATAAGCAACTCGAAATACGTTTAGGAATACATGTAAGGCACATATAAGCATGCTCGTGAGTCCTAGAACTACCCAACATAACATAGTAGTAGCTATGCACGGACTTTCGTCACTTCGTGCGTGCGTAGCCCCCGCAAATAAGGACATGCAATTATGTATAATCACCTATGGGGACAATTTCCTCTTACAAGGTTAGAAAGGAGACTCACCTCGTGACGAATCTACTCCCCGGACCAAGAACACGCCCGAAACTCCGAACTCTACACCCGAGGACTCGAAACTAGCCAAATGTTATACATATTCATCAATTTATACTCAAAGTATGGAAATCCTCCTACTACTAAGTCAAATTCGCCATTCTTGAAGAAATCCTAAAATCCAACCCCGGGCCCGCATGCTCGGATTCCAAAAATATTTCGAAGGAAAAACTCACCCATAGCCTAAGGATCATTAATACATGATTTTTACTTGATTTCATATCTAATTCACGGGTAATTTTCTAAATTCTCGAAGGCCCTAGGGGCCTTAGGTTACTACCCGATTTTCCTAAATTTTCACTAATTAAGTAGTTATATTCCACTAAGAATGCATGCATTAACCAACTCTAGGATAGAATCTAGTTACCTTTTAGTGATTGGGTCGTTGAGACCTTTTCCCAAGCTCTCAAAGTTTTCTAATGGAGGAAGAAATAAAGAAATAATGAATATCCGTATTTAAGAAACACACTGTCTGACAGTGTTTCCACACCTGCGGCTCGACGACCGCACCTGCGGTCTCGCACCTGTGAGCAAAGGCTTGCACCTGCAGAAATGGACAAGGAAGCCTAGGCCCGCACCTGTGGAGGGGAGACCGCACCTGCGGCTCCGCTCCTACGGAACTTGGTCCGCACCTGTGAGAAATGGGCTGCCCGCTAGGGATCACACCTGCAAGGCTGAGACCGCAGGAGCGGTCCCGCATTTGCGAGTGGTCAATCGCACCTGCGGATCACACCAGAAAAGGTGCACCAGCAGCTATTTCAGTTGGTTTTTGGCCTCGTGTGGTGTCCGGGAGGCACCTGGGCCCACCCAAGCCCCCGTCTAAATATACCAAAGTCCTAAATCATAATACGGACTCGCTCAAGCCTTCGGAACAGCCAAACAAATGCTAAAACTGAAAAGCACACCTCAAAACCCCTAGAACCAAACTTAGGAACTTTAAGTTTTCTTGACTTCGCTAACAACGTGCCGAACCGACCTATACTACTCGGAATGATATCAAATTTTGCAGGCAAGTCATAAATGACATAATTGAACTATTACCAGTCTCGGAATTCCGTTCAGACCTCGATAAAACAAAAACACGTCCCAAACCACAATAGGAACTTAAGGAACTTCTTATTTCAATATTGGGCGCCGAAACACTTCATGGTCATCAGAAACCCATTTCGAACATGCTCCCAGGTCTGAAATCATCATAAGAAGCTACCAGAATTGTTGAAACTTGATTCCGAGGTCGTTTACCCAAAATCTTGACCGAAGTCAAACTTGGCCTTAAAGGCCAACCTTAAGGAACCAGGTGTTCCTATAGCACTCTAAACACTTCCGAATCCCAGACCACCCAGTCATAAATCACAATAAGCTGCTATGGAATGTTTCATTTAGGGGAATGAGGTCCGATAATGCAAAACGACCGGTCGGGTCGTTACAATTATTCTATTGAAAGATGCATTTATGTTTCGGGCCGTTCGACCCTCGGCAGTGCATAGAGATAATTATTTTATTGAAAGGTGCACTTATGGTATGGGCCATTCGACCCTCGGCAGTGCACATAGATGATTATTATGATGGCTCAGGCCGGTTGTCCTTATCCCGTATGCGCATGCTAAATTGTTAAATATTTTTTTTATGAATTTTGAAGTGACAAGATATTTGGGGGAAAATAAAGAAGTAATTATTTATTTAAGATATTTGGGGGAAAATGAGGAAGTAGTAACTGTTTATTTACTTTCAGTATTTATTTGAATTACAGTTATCCGTAATGCTTACTGTTTTATCATTCTCGTATGCCTATTACTTATATCATATTGTGTTAAATTAATTTGTTGGACCTTAGTGAGTGTCTAATTCGACCTCTCGTCACTACCTCTCTGAGGTTAGGTGGGCGATTTGCTGAGTACACGTTGTTTTCGTACTCATGTTACACTTGCTGTGCATTTTTATTGCACAGGTACTTTCATAGTGACATGGCTGGTTTGGAGACTTAGGCGAGTTGCATCATCCGGAAGCGATCCGTAGCTGACAGAGTCTCCCTCGTATTGTATTATTTTATTTTAATTTCCTTGTCCAATTATATTTCGGACAGGCTTTGGTAGAAATTGTAAAATTCTTAGAATTTGCTCATGCACTTGTGACACCGGGTTCTGGGATGTGTCTGAGATTTAATTTAATAAATGAAATGGTTTACTTGTCGTATTTATTTGATGAATTTTTATTCTCTATTATAACTTGTAAGTGAAAGGTAACGATTTTGAAAAAGATGTTAAAACAGGAATTTATTTCATCTAGTTAATGGTTGGCTTGCCTGATGGTGGTGTCCGGCGCCATCACGACCTTAGTATATTTTGGGTCGTGACATCTATTATTGAGTTGATTTAACCCTATAGGCATGATATCTAATGAGTAGTAATACGGGCAGAAATTGTACACATCGCCAGAAAAATAATTTAATCAAACATTGTGATCCTATAGGCATGATTGCTAACACATGTTTGTTGGACAAATTAATGCAACCTATAGGAAGAATTTCTAGTATGCAATTTTAATCCTATAGGCAAGATTTCTAATATGCAATTATAATCCTATAGGAAGGATTTCTAATATGCAAACATAGAACTCAAATTCAACATCATCAACGAAAGTCCTATAGGCAGGATTTCTAAGAACAATATGGAATTCGTACAGTTTGGACAAATGACCAGAATTAATAGCATAACTAATATATAGGCAGGATTTCTATCCCAGTTTAAAAAAAGAAATAAGAAACCTCCCTGATTTTACTAAATATCCCCAGAATCTGTTTATTACAAAGTTATTACATACCAGAATGGCAAATAATTACATAATAGTAATAAGATACAATATAGGGAGCCTTCATTAGGCCCAAATAAACCTGGGAACCAGGACTTCCAACCATAACAACTTTGAGGCACAACATAGTGATTCACCCATAGCACATTAGAACTAGGTTTCCAGTATGTCAATGCTCCTAAGGGCCTCAGGGGCCTAGGGCAATGCTCACACCAGAACCACACATTCAGAAGATAGCTCACAAGAGATTGGGAACCAATTCCCAGTGTGTCAGAGTTCACAGGAGTCTCACATGGACCCTGAGCAGTGCTCACACTAGGTGGTTAAGGATAGAACCTAAGAGACTAAGAGTGGAGGTTTTAAAAGAGTGACATCAAAAGGAAGTAAGGACAGATTTCATAACAGATTGGTTTCAGAAGAAAAAAAGTTTATAACACAGAATTGTATTCAGACAACAAGCAAGGTTTACAAAGTACATAGTTTCAAATAGGTTATTCCAGAAAAGAGACTTAATTATACTAAATGAGCATGCTGACATTTAGGACAACCATTATTTAATCACAGAAGCAACTTAGGCAAAACAGTCAGATCCTCACATGAATTCAGAGGATACCAGACATGTTAGTAAACAAATTGATATGGCACATGAACTAAGTAACAAATCTGTAAAATTAGGACAAATTAACTAATTACATGCTTGTAGTATCCTAAGAATGCAAAGTTCAGAACAGGTGCAGGATTAACAAACAGTGCACGAGACCAGTTAAACATTAAGCTAGCTTGTATGAGGATTCATATTATTCAAAAATAAATAATCTTAAAATAATAATATTAACTATAGAATTAGACAAAGTCATTGAAGCATAAGGGCAGAATGATACTCGGAATTTAAACACGTTGGTAGAGCAACATTTATTATGAAAGCATGGAGAATGAAATTACAAGGGATTGGGGCTTACTAGTTAAGCAGGAAAGCAAATAAATATAACACAACAATTAAATTCAGAATCACTTGGCCTTGGCTCTCAGCCGGCCAAGACCAGAAATAATGAGCACAAAATCAGAGTAAAAGAGCTAAGTTTTTAGTGAGAGTATGAGGATTCGAGTCTGTCGTAAAGGGGAGAGGGGAAAGGGTTTAAATAGTATTCAATTTGGCAAACAAATAAGTGAAGAAATCAAACATACACAGAAAAGGAAAGTAAATAAACACATAATCAATTTAAGCAGAGTTCAGTCAATTAACAGGACATAACATCGTGTAATCAGACGAGTAACACTCAAAATAAGGAAAATATCAATTAACAGGCTGTCTCAAGGCAAATGAGGTAAGGAAATAATGGAAACATGGTAGATTGAATGTAAATAGGGAAAATATCATTCACATATGAGAGAGGAAAAAGTATCGGAAAATCAAGAAATGATTTTAAACCTTAATTTTCAGTAATCCAAAAATCGGCTATAAAATAAGGCACATAATGTAGATAGGAGAATATTCAAAAGGAAGACCATCGAACATATTTAGTTCAATTAAAGCAGATCTGAAACCCTAATTTGGGTAAGCCATAAAATCAGCGGAGAAAAGGACACAATAATCACATATGGTGTACAATGAACATAGACATGAGTTTATTCAAAAGAATATAGGATTGGACCAAACCTGGCTCGATTAAAGAAGGTTTGAAACCCTAATTTGGGTAAGTAAAAGATTTAACAAAAAATAAACAGATTCATGAAGAATAACATTTAAAAATAAGGTTTGAACCAAATTTTTGATTCAAATCAAAGATCTGAAAACCCTTACTTTAGGTTAGGGATGAACCAGTAAGAGATACGAAAAAATATTTGTACTTACACAGAAAGGCTGATGAACATAGCCGGAAATAGTAACAGGTTAAGGATTTTTAACCAGAATTGGTCCGAATCTCTCAAAATCTGCTTGCCATTTTAGGCAAGCCTTTAGGAAATACCAAAATCTGGTAGCCAGTAAGGAGGTATGACCAAATAAGGTAAGGAATCATAGGTTGATTCCATTTCTGAGTTGGAATCGTAGGGGAAATGGGGATTGTGGCGCTAGGGTTTCAGAAGAGAAGGGGGAGGAAGATAAGAAAGTGAATAGATACGGCGGGTGGGTGGAAGTGATTAGGGTTTAGACATGTCAGTTAGTTTAAAGGGGTAGGGTGGTTGTGGACCATTGATTTTGGGAGATCAATGGTCCTGATTTAAAGATGCTGGGTCGGGTACTTTGGACGGGTACAGGGATTGGGTTAATGGGTATTTGGGTATTGGGTATTAGGGTATTGGGCTGGGGTAATAGGTAGTGTATAGGTCCGAAATTAATTAAGAAAGTGGCTAGATTTTAAATACCCAATTAAATCAGTAAATAATTTATAAATAACAAAAATATCAATTGTGCATGAAAATGGTTTAAAATAATTGCTTAAGAATATAAAAAGTCATTTTCTTGTAAAAAATTATAATTATGCATATATGTGGGCTATTATTGCTAAATATGCAATTTTAGCCTAAGGATGCAAAATACAATTATAATAAATATATAAAAAATATTCAAAGCTTAATATGGATATAGATGATAAAAATTAAATGATAAATCACCATAAAATTTATTTGAGATGCAATTAATAGTTATTTATATAAGAAAATACAAGAATAAATTATTTAAAAACCTTTAAAAATTATAAAAAATTATGGAAAAATTCGTGTTGATGCTCATGCACTATTTTGAAGGTATATATGTATTTTTGAGAAATATGAGGAAAAATTGGGTATCAACATTGTGCACTACCGAGGGTCGAATGACACGAACCATAGATGCATCTATTAAATTGCCGAGGCGAACAACCTGCTCCCATGAGAGTGTGGTACATAAATCCTGCCAAGACGAACGACCCGATCCCATTAGAATATGAATCTTAAAAGGTTCCTTGACCCCCACTCACGAATAAACGTGTGAGTTATAATAATTTTTAAGAAAAACCTTTTGATGAAAACGCATAGCGCGTGAGAAATCCATAAGAGGAACGTCATTATTTCGTTGCAAATCATGAAACTCGTGAAATCTCTACATTAGCAAGTCTAGTCTCAAGTAGTAATGTGAAGTAAAAGAATTTGATAGACAAAAGATAACTCAAATAGTATAGTTATAATATGGCGTGAACCATAATCTACCCCAATAATAACATGAATGTAGCTACGTACAACCTCTCGCCACCTTGTGCATATGTATCCCCCACAACAAGTAGCACACATCAATTACAACACCTAGGGGTAATTTCCTCCTCACAAGGTTAGACAAGAGACTTACCTCGTTCCGAAGTTCCATAACCGGCTCCAAAGCCCCTCTAACGCCTTAAACCGATGCTCGACGCTCCAAAACTAGTCAAATAATGCGCAAACCAATAAAAATGTACTCTAATTCTCATAACAAATCAATTTAGACAAATTCCCAACTCCACTCGCAAAATCGATAAAGCAACTCTCGGGCTCACATACCCGGATTCCGAAAAATTTCGAAGATAAACATTACCGATAACATTACGAATTCAACTATATGATTTATTCTCAATTTCATGCCCAAATTCGTGGTCAAAATCCAAAAATACCAATTTAAAGGTTTTCTACCAAAATCCTAATTTCTACTAATTTTCATGAATTTCCATGTTTAAATATACTAGTTTCTCGGCACGCGTATTACACGAGTATACTATGTCATGTAGTATGCGATATATAAAATAATATTAATAATATTAAAATAAAGCATACATCGAAGAATATGCGAAGGTTAGGATGATTAAAATTATAAAAACATATGAAGTTGAACACTCAAGCTCAACGAAATACATGTGAAGTAATTTTACTTATATTTTGATTTTATGAGATACAAACAGGTAATGAATAATACCTTCTTTATAGATGATATTCCCGTGTATGCTTGTTTCATTCTATTGGTTATTGTGCCACGATCAAGAATTCTGTTATCGACAGTGATGTCCCTCTTTAAAGTAGTACCACTGTTACCAACATGCAAATTACACGAGAAACTATGAGATTAAAGTTAGTAACAAGTATCAAATAATTTTGCATCAAAATAGTTCATAAATTCCTTTATAGTGGCTATTGTTAGTAAGAGTACTTTCAATTTCTTTTTGCGTTGAAAAGTAGTTGGGGCTAACACGATCTATTCGGTCATTAAAACAAGAATAAGGAAACATTTTCAGAATCATGTTTACCATCCCAATTTCAGGGATCTACTCCATAATATTTGTGCACATAATGTATAGACGTCCAAATAAATCGGACGTCTGCGTCAATTATAGTGCCTTTAGAATTGAATTTTGAAGTCGTGGTTGATATCAATCCGGGGGAAAGAAGTAACATAGTCATAACTTATAATTTGTCTACCCTATCATTCATATAAATAAGATTTTACAAAATTACGGAGAACAGGGAATAGGTAGATCAATAGATTATAAATGGAGGCTTGTGCATGGAAAAGTTGTGTTTTTAAACAAGGGGCATGAAACGTTGCTTGCTTGGCTATTAAAAGTAGGCGTCTGTAGCTTTGCATCTATTGTACGTTTTTTATATTTAAATTAAATAGGACAATTTAGTAAATAGGAAGGAATATTTTAGTAATTTAACTTTTAAATTATTAGCTTCCGACTTTTAATATAGTACATATATATAAACCAAATATTTAACTTGCAATAGGTGGATTAACTTACCTCCAAGTTGCTAGGTGAATACTCCCCTCAAGAAGCTCCAAAATCACCCAAGAATGAAGAGAAATGGCAAATATGGCTGAGCCCCGTTCTTTTAAGCATTCTACCCAGCGGCTCCCGAACCCGCGGATTCCTTGGCCGCTTTTGCGAATCCGCTTTCGCAGCACCTCTTCCGCACCTGCGGCCTTGCCGCTTCTGCGGCCTTGCCGCTTCTGCGGCCATTGCCTTCGCACCTGCGTTGTCGCGGGTGCGCAACTTTTTCCGTTTCTGCGGTCCTTGGCAGCCTTGGCCCTTCCGCTTCTGCGAGCCATTCCTGCACCTGCGGCTGGCCAAGCGCAGGTGCGGTCGCACCAGAAGCTGAAACTTCAACATTTTTCTTAAGTCCAAAATCGATCTGTTAACCTTCTGGTATCCACCCGAGGCCCTCAGGACATTGGCCAATTATACCAACATGTCCCAAAACACATTACTAACTTAGTCGAGCCTTCAAATCACATCAAATAATGCTAAAATCATGAATTGCACCACAATTTAAGCTTAATGAACTTTAGAATTTCAAACTTCTACATTCGATGCCGAAACCTATCAAATCACGTCCGATTGACCTCAAATTTTGCACACAAGTCACCATTGACATTAGGACCTACTCGAACTTTCGGAATCGGAATCTGACCTCGATATCAAAAAGTCCACTTCCGGTCAAACCTTCAAATTTCCAATTTTTTCGCCAAATGATCCCAAAATGACCTACGGACCTCCAAATCCACATCCGGACGCGCCCCTAAGACCAGAATCACCATACAGAGCTATTCCCAAACTCGGAATACCAAACGGACATCGATAACATTAATTTATACTTCAACCCAAATTTATGAAATCCTTCCAAAATACCAACTTTCCACAATAGGTGTCGAAACGCTCCTGGGTCATCCAAAACCCGATCTGGACATACGCTCAAGTCCAAAATCATCATACGAACCTATTGGAACCTTCAAGTCCCGATTCCTAGGTCGTTTACTCAAAAATCACACCTTAGTCAATTCTTCCAACTTAAAGCTTCCAGAATGAAAATTATCTTTCCAAATTAACTTGGAACTTCCCGAAATTCAATATCGACCACGCGTACAAGTCATAATACCTGAAGTGAAGCTACTCATGGCCTCAAACTTCCGAACGATGCGTTAGAGCTCAAAACGACCGGTCGGGTCTTTACATTCTCTCCCACTTAAACATAGGTTCGTCCTCGAATATTCTAAGAACTGCTTTGGAGTTGTCCGAAAAAACCGTTTAACCCCTTGAGCTCCTACCCGTGCTACCATAACCTAGTCGAGCACATTCGATCAATCCAGTCTGAAGATTATCCTTTTTTATTTAGTCAAAAAGGCTTAGGGCCAAATTCCAACATGCGAAATCCTCTATCAGGCTTGTTTTCGGCATACGAACACCATATCAGTCACTATTCCCTGTACCAAAACATGATTGTATACCCTTACTGAATTCACACCATGCGCCGCATAATTCACATGACCATAATAACATCCTCTGACAATAATAGCCGAAATCCCACGAATTTGATGCCCACAACACGCCTCATGACCCATATAAGTTCTGTTCCAACTCTTGCAATGCTGCCGCGGCGGAAGAGATGTGTAGAAATTCATAACCAACTACTGAGTCAACAAATCACTAAGTCTCTCCTCATGACAAGAACCATTACCTCATCATGAACCAAATAACAATAATTGCTCTTTAATATGCTTCATATAAATCCGATCGCACTGATCCCAGGTCCAATAATCTTGTCTCATCCAGTACAAGTCGTTCCTGTGATAAGCCACCACAAACACTATCGAAGACCTCATATGACGCTATCAATGCGCCAATAAGCCACAACTTAAATATGGCACATAAGGAAGTACGAGCTATGGAAAAGAACTATCCAGCCCACGTAACGACTAAAATAGAAAACAAATACTATGAGCCTTTCTCAGAGGCAAGAAAAAGGACACACAAAACAAATATAAGAGACTGTGCTCAACATTTCACTGTTGTGGCGTGCAACACGATCCACACACGATATCGTTGCAGCGTGCAACCCGATCCAAACAACATACCCGTGGCAGCGTGACACCCGATCCAACCATATACTCGTGGTGGCGTGCCACCCGATCCACACATGATAATAAATAGGGAAGTACCTATGAAGCCAAAATGCTTATACCTACAAATACCAAAATATCAACCACAAGCACACGAAGTGCATAATATAAATCCTGGGGAGACGGATAGCGCCATACACTACAAAAACCTAAGCACAACTAGGGTGCAATAAATGACCTGCATCTCGAGAGCCATCTTACTCGTATAACACCACAAGCTACACGGAATACAACACATGTGCGAATAATCAACCCACCTCACAACCCACCTGGCATAATATAGATTACAGGGAATAGCTAACGGCTAAAATAACATCCAAGGCCCGAAGACTCCTCCGTAAACAACGCTACGCTGAAATGAACTCACCCGATCCGATATAGAGCTCACACTCACATTCAGATCCATCCACGGACATCAATCCAGTTTTGATCGTACCATAATGGTCCAATAACCTTTCAAGGATCCACAATGACTTTTTTTAACATACAAAGACAGTCGTCGAATCCGAAACAAACTTCCACAATTCACAACAAAATGAATAGAGTACCTTCCAGGACTAAACTCTCACATTAGCGATAGTACCATAATCTCCATAATTGGTTTCAATCTTTAATAAATCAAGTGAGTACATGTCACACTTATACAATCTTCCCGCGGGATACGCTTACACGACCTTCTTCACCAGGTAACACATCCACACCATCGACCACACTAATGCTATAAAGCAAATCAAGAATCCGTAAATCAGTACACAAAGCCTCTTACATAGGACGCAGATCTTAGGTGATGCTAAAGACAATACCATATTACTCTAACCATCTGAATCCTTTCTTGCTCATCCGAGCTCGTGATATTCTTGTCAACACCAATCAGTAATCTTGATCCTCAACTTCCAATTCCAATGCAGTTCACTGCACCTAACCTACCAATATGCGAGAGTACAAGAATTTCACCATAACTCCTGAACCACTAATAGAAAAAATACTTAATCATAAGCAACCTTTCACTTAACCCATTTCAGGAGAACCATTGCAACACGCGACTGGATTCTCATAACCACAGAAAAATACAACCTCGACTAGTGGTCTAAACCACCATAACTCTTCCGGGATCCATCTGTACATAATAGGCCATAATAATCGAATACTTTCCAATAAATCAAATTGTGGCGGCCATCAAGCCTCGTACGTACTGTCATAATCACACGTACAACTTACACGCTGAAGGAACTGATCATTGCCACAATCATGCCAATTCAACCATTGCTAACCAATCCGACTTCTTCTAATTTACTCTAGAATTTCCTTAGAAATGACAATAACTCCATTCAAATTATATCAAACTCAATCCGCACTCGTCTCGAGTGACCCCATTTCACGAGCCCACATTGTCTCAAAACCCACGAACCATATCATACCCTCCTTGTGAGCACATTTACATCTTCAACTGGTACACCCATTCTGATAATTACTCTATGAATCAGAAGTTATTTTCTTCCATTTCTCTTATGCTACACCGTAGACCGAAGATAACATAGAACACTCCAAGCCCCGTTCTTAATCTGTCGCAAAAGCTCGATACATAACCATACTATGGACTCGAAATCCTTAGGCATCACACTTAATTTTTGAATTCACTAAGACCGTTGTTGAGAGTCACCCACTCCGACTTGGTCCCGAATATAATGAACTCCAAGCTCCACTAGCATATGAACGCCCTCTCAAGGAAGCACCCCACTGAATCACTTTCCTTGTACATCACATCTACACGAAGCATAAACTATGAGTCTTCCCAAAGCCTGGACATGAATCGGTAAGGCCAAATATAGCACACGTTCCCCAAATCCCTTGCTCAAATTACCACTGATGTTTTATTTCTTTAGTCGTAATAACCCACCAATATACCGATAACTAGAAACCTCACAAGTAGACAACCATGCAATCCAATCATAGACGGTGGGGCTCTCTCACTTAGCTTGGAGCTACAATTACATAGCCTTGGAGCCCACCAAGATTCCTTCTTCCTCATTGACATGATCTCGCACAATCGACCCGCCAAATTTTCTCAAGATCGTCCTGTTAAACGTTTCATGAATACTCTGAATCTCTAGCCGCATTTACATATTAGACCTCTTATTGGATAGCCGATAGAATTCTTTGTAGAATCTTTGCCAACTCCACGCAACCGCTAACCTGCTCACCGGAGATAACTCACCTGTGGAAATTCCATGCCGAAACCTTCCAACGACGCTGCACCGAGTACAGTTACTACTAAACCAATAAACCATCCTGAGACCATGCTCATTCATGAGCTATACAAGTCCGTTCAATCCCCATTGACATCGACCAAAGGTACAACAATACATTCCAATCCAAAGTCATGTGGCCTCCCTCTTTATATTAAGCAAACCCCTCATGTCGTATCCAATCTTCCTCAATATATTAGCCAATATTCCAAATTAGCCTGTAGACCTAGTCCCTGTCCACCATAAATCCCAAATCACTCTAAACTTTCCTCAAGGCATGTATCTATCCAACCACAGAACCCATATGATACTCTGCCACTTTAGTCAAACCCTCTCTTTTAAGAACCTACTCGACTTCTGCTTCGTACACTTGGCCTTCTAGAAATTTAACCACCGCAAGACACCTCCCGCATGTCCTCCCTCATAAATGCCCAATTGTTGCCTTAAATAAAAATCGACCTCAGTAACACTTCAACCAACAGGTCGCTACCAACTCTAAACCTCTCCGAAGATCATCTCCCTTGAGCCGTCAACATTAGGAACACCGATTCGATTCTGAGCCACAGCACGCTGCGACCTCTGACAACAGCTTCCCCGGCACCTTTTCACCATACTCTTCCCCAAAGGCGAAGTGAAGAAGACCATAACACAGGCGAACTTAACACATTCAACAAGGACGACGACACCACATCACAGATGGAAATTCCACCATGCTCAAAAAAACCAAGTATCATTACTCCATCAACCCAAACCTGAGCATTCATAGTCCGATTACCTTTCCTCCGCTAGAAATAAAATGTTGAACCTCTGAATCATACACTGAGAGGAACCTCCTTTCAAGTCATTCACTGCCCCGACACATAGATAAGAATCCCACCATTACATCATTACTGTGCGATAACAACTTACGAACATCATGGCAACCTGTGCATAGCCTCAAAACCATTACAACTACTGAGCCGAAATGACAGAAAACCCTTCCGCAAAAAGACGATAATAACTTGCTCGAATGCGCAGGGAGAAACATCCTGCCCCACGTCTGTAGTACCATTTAAATTCCTCGATTCCCAATTGATGACAAGCGCTTCACATCGTATAAGATTGAGTGGGAAGGAAATAAAGGCATAAGCCTCAAAGGAATCAAATCGCACGATGAGGTATCAAGAAGGGAAGTGCTCCTAACAGCTCTGTAGCCTCTCGAAGATAAGTATAGACGTCTCCGCATCGATCTGAAAGACTCTACTAGACTTGCTCATGACTCGTGAGACCTATGTGAACCTACAACTCTGATACCATGTTGTCACGACCCAAAATCCATTACAGGTCGTGATGGCGCTTAACACCGCTGTCACGCAAGCCAATAATAAATGATTATCCTAATTACTCATATTAGTACTTGAAATCATGATTTTCTTTAATTACATAGTACAAAATGGGATTTACAAATTGAATGAAAATATTTTTCGCAACTACATTAATGAATAACCCGTAAGCACCCCCAAAACCCGGTGTCACAAGTGCATGAGCATCAACTAGGAAGTAAAATAAAATATAGCATCTGTCCGGAATACAATTTAGACAGGAAAAATATAAATAACTCTGAAGGAGACTTTGTCGGTTGCTGATCGTAACATGAAATGCAGCTCGCGGTAAGTCCCACATCATCCGCGCCTCCGATCCAAAGGACCACCAGACATAAATGTACCTGCACAAAATTGTGCAGAAGGTGTAGTATAAGTACATAAATCTACGTGTACCCAGTAAGTATCTAGCCTAACTCGGGAGGAGTAGTGAAGAGGGGTCGACATTTTCACTTACTAAATGTCCAATAATATCAGGTACAGTAAAGAGGTGAACAAATATGAGGCAGGGTAAATAAATAAAATAAACAAGTATAAATACGTGGTACGATTATCCTCTTTACAATAAACTCGAGCCCTCAAGTAGCAATTCCTCCTAAACCGGAGCATACGTATATATATAATGGACCTTAATCTACCTGGACAATAACATGAATGTAGCTACGTACGGATTCTCATCACCTCGCGCGTTCGTAGCCCCCATAACAAGTACCACACATCAATTACAACACTTAGGGGTAATTTCCCCCTCACAGTGTTAGACAAGAGACTTACCTCGTTCCGAAGCTCCATAACCGGCTCCAAAGCCCCTCTAACACCTCAAACCGATGTTTGTCGCTCCAAAACTAGTCAAACAATGCGTGAACCAATAAAAATATACTCTAATATTCATAACAAATTAATTTAGAGAAATTCCTAACTCCTCTCGCAAAGTCAATAATGCATCCTCGGGCTCACGTTCCCGGATTTCGAAATTTTTTGAATATAAACATTATCCATAACATTACGAACTCAAATATATGATTTATTCTCAATTTCATGCCCAAATTCGTGGTGAAAATCTAAAAATACCAATTTCTAGGTTTTCTACCAAAATCCGACAATTTCTACTAATTGTAATGAATTTCCATGTTTAAATACATATATAAACAAAGTATTTAACTTGCAATAGGTGGGATTAACTTACCTCCAAATTGCTAGGTGAATACTCCCCTCAAGAAGCTCCAAAATCACCCAAGAATGAAGAGAAATGGAGAAAAATGGCTGAGCCCCGTTCTTTTAAGCATTCTGCCCAGTGGCTCCTGCACCCCCAGACTCCTTGGTCTCTTCTGCGCATCCTCTTCTGCGGCACCTCTTTCGCACCTACGGCCTTGCCGCTTTTGCGGCCACTGCCTTCGCACATGCACGGATGCGCAAGTTTTTCCGCTTCTGCGATCCTTGGCAGCCTTGGTCCTTCCGCTTCTGCGAGCCTTTTCCCGCACCTGCGGACTTGCATCTGCGGCTGGCCGAGCGCAGCTGCGGTCGCACCAGAAGCTGAAACTTCAGCATTTTTCTTATGTCCAAAATCAGTTTGTTAACCTTCTAGCATCCACCCGAGGCCCTCAGGGCCTTAACCAATTATACCAACACGTCACAAAAACACATTACGAATTTAGTCGAGACTTCAAATCATATCAAATAACAGTTAAACCATGAATTACACTCCAATTCAAGCTTAATGAACTTTGGAATTTCAAACTTCAACATTCGGTGCCGAAACCTATCAAATCACGTCCGATTGACCTTAAAGTTTGCACACAAGTCACTATTAACACTATGGACCTACTCCAACTTTCAGAATCAGAATCTGACCCCGATATGAAAAAGTGCAACCCCAGTCAAACCTTCAAATTTCTAATTTTTTCGCCAAATGACCCCAAAATGACATACAGACCTCCAAATCCACATCCGGACGCGCTCCTACGACCAGAATCACCATACAGAGCTATTCCCAGACTTAGAATCCCAAACGGACATTGATAACATTAAAATACACTTCAACCCAAATTTATGAAATCCTTCCAAAATACCAACTTTCCACAATAGGTGTCGAAACGCTCTCGGGTCATCCAAACTCCGATTCGGACATGCACCCAAGTCCAAAATCATCATACGAACCTGTTGGAACCTTCAATCCCGATTTCGAGGTCGTTTACTCAAAAATCACACCTTAGTCAATTCTTCCAACTTAAAGCTTCCGGAATGAAAATTTTCTTTCCAAATCAAGTCTGAACTTCCCGAAATTCAATTCCGACCACACGTATAAGTCATAATACTTGAAGTAAAGCTACTCATAGCCTCAAACTGCCGAACGACATGCTAGAGCTCAAAACGACATGTCGGGTCGTTACAATATTACTACTATAGTGGAAGATGAAAGAAACAAAACTGAAATATGAACTATACTTGATAAATAATTTTTTCAAAGCTCAAGGATAAAATAGTCATTCAAATTTTAAAGGATATTATTGTAAATTAGGTTTGTAGGTAGGATCTTCCTAAATAATATTTCTTTGTCTAATTTTTGTTATTTTACAATTAATGAAATGACTTCCTTTTCTTAATTTAATTATTTCATCTTATTTTTCTTGATCTCTAGGAGAACTCGTGTTACATATGCATATATAAACATGTTAAATTTTGTTTGAGAAAGAAGGAGAGGAAAAATAAAATAAAATGAAGACAAGATGAAGAAGTACGAGGTTTAGATAAGTGATTTTCTGAAGTTAATTAATACATGTACGTAAAAATAATAAATTAAGATGTTTTTGTTCTTTGTTTCTTGTTTTTAACCTATTGAAGATTATTTGCGAAGTGTGAAAATACTTTTAAATCCACCATACGATAGGTGCAGTTTTCAAACTATAGTTCCTGTATGAAAGGAAACGAAGAAAATCATGTTTTTCTCGTAATTAACATTCATTTGTATTAATCACCACAGATGATACTTTACAATTCCATAGTCAAGCAAACTCAGCTGACTATCTCGAAAAGAAGCAAAAATAACATAAACCTAATTACATATAACTACTTATCTACTCTTCCCCTATAAAAAATTGTTGTGTATAACTCTTAGCTCGAGCAGCTACTCAAATATTGCAAATATTTGCTATCTCTCTTGCCAAAACATCGTTGCCTCGATATCTTTGCTCAAATGTACGTGTGTTCTTTCAATCCATATTGCATATGAAGTTTCAACATATATCATTGCCGCGCCCCCTTTTTCCTCTCCTTTCGGATTAGTCAGGGTTTTTGACATTATTGGTACAACTCATTTCCTTTTGGGAAAAGGGATGTAGGGAATTTAAAGGGTCGCCACCTAACAAATTAAGGTGCGTTAGGGCACCTACTTACGGGTCATTTACGACACTAATTGTATAACCAGAGATTGTGTAAGGGCTTGAAGTTACTTCAAGGGGAAGGCGTTAGGCACCCCTCGAAATCCACAACGGTGGGTCCCGGCCAAACTTACTTTGTGAATTAATCAAGTGAAAATAAGCAGTCTAAGCACACATATGTAAATGGGTAAAAGGGATCCTAAGTTATTTATCTTAATGGATCATATCCATGAAATGCCTGGTAATTACTCCTCAATGAGGGGCTACACGTCGCATTAGCTCACAGGTCATCATATCCTTTTCTACCCATTATCCCACCCCTTAGTGGTTATCAAGCGAGTTTTTATTTAACGAACTCTAAGCGTGTTGTTACCCGTCCCTTCCTTGCAGTCTCGGAGGAGTTTTAGGACCTCTAAATCTTGGCAGTTTTAGACAACCCCTAAGGTATTCAAAAGGGAAAAATCTTGGCGATAAACAAATAACAAGTAGGACAAGCAGATAGGTGAAGAAGCAATTAAAAGGCTCATGTTTACCCCCACATGTAATGCAAATAAACAACACAAAACACAGATTCAGGCAATGTTTTAGAAAAAAGAGAATCCTAGGACATGAAGTCTAGGTGAACATTAATAAACAGAATATGCAACATTGTTTTACAAACTCAATGGCAGGGTCATAATCAGTTTGCCTTCTGATTTTAAATCATGTAACACTTAGCAGTAAACAATCAAAAATGCAGTTTCGAATTTTATGCAAGGAGATTAATTACCTAAGACTTGCCTAGGCATGGGGCTATACACAATCACACTTACATGAGTTATTTAAATAATTTGAGATTATTCAACCTATGGGGATGCTGGTCTACGTGATACAAATTATAACAGGTGATTTATACCGATTTGTATTTAGAGACATGATACCTACAGGTGAGGCTGTTTTAAACCTTTTCATGGACAGTTATTTATCTAGTCGAAATAGACATGATTCAAAACAGATGCAAACAAAGTCCTAAGAACAGGATATCTAATGCACACAGAGATGACTATTTTATTAGGCAGTTTTAATAGCCTAGTGGCATGATTTCTAAATGATCATGAATTATACAGAATCAGAAATAGAGTGATGGTTTACCACCATGTTTCTAATATGCAAAGCAATAAACATGAGTGCCCTAAAACAGGATATTTAATGCACAAATTAAGCATTATTTTAATGCAAATAACATAGCAGTCCTAGAACGTGATTTCTAGTGCATCACACAAGCCTAGAACATGATTTCTAGAGAAGATTAGCATAATCTAAATCCTAAAGAATGATTCCTACCCAACTTTACACCCACAGGATCATATAGCTACCCTCTTTTTTTACTAGTTACCCCAATATCTGTTTACAAAGGATTATTACAGACCATGGTTACACAAATGAGATATAGATTAAACTATAGGGAGCCTAAAGCAGGCCCAAAGAAAACCTGGGGATACCAGGCCTTCAGTAGTCTCAAATGCCAAGGATTTCATAGCCAATTTTGTGTCCAGGTGCGTCAGAGTTCCCTAAGGACCTCAAGGATCCTGGGCAGTGCACACACCCAGATTTTCTCAAAATAGGGACTGATTATGTGCAGTGTGGAAGGGCCAGCCCCAATGTTCCAGAGTTCAAAGGAATCTCAAGAGGATCCCAAGGCAGTACACACACTGGAGGGGCGGAACCTATTGACTTAAGAGTAAAGTGAAAGTGCTTGACATAGTTTTGAAAAGTTTTTGATAAGAAAATAGTATAGAGATGACTCTAGGAGTGAAAAGGTTTTCTGAAATAGAAATTAGTTTTAAGAGAAGGCCAAGAGAGAAAATCATTCAAGAGAACAATAAGAACATTTTTTTTTAAATCAGTTCTAAAGAGAGTAAGTTCAGCACATAGTCAATCATCCATAGAATACATAGACATTCAACAAACCAATGTCACACAGGGATGAGAGGGGACTGGGAACATATAGGAGCCACATTGAGGGGTACATGGACAAGGTATGGGGAAATAGACAACAACTACATAAAATACTCAAGGCCTTAGAGACTTAGAAGGTTAGTCATGTACAACAAATTATTAAGTCATAGATCATAGATGTAAGGTAGAAAGCAGGACATGTCTTTAAACAAGATTAAGTATACAGGCAAGGTCAATCACATACATCAAGTAACCAACAGGATCACATAGTTAAGGGACTAAATAGAAGTCAACAAACAGAATGGTTAGGCATCAGATAACTAAGTGAAGTGTAGACATGTTAATTACATATTGAACAAGACAGTGCTAAGCAAGACTTTGAATAGGAATAAGAATGGAACTCATAGTTGATGAACTTAAGGCAGTAATGAAACACATAGGGTTTTAGATTTTAAAATAATACGGGGCATACCAGTTAGGAAGAGAAAACACAAAATGCAAAGCAGATGTTGTGCAATATCTAGCCTTGGCTTACAGCCGGCTAGACTAATGAATACCACAAGTAGTAGAGAAGAACAGAGATCTTTGAGCGTGTAAGTGTGTTTGTGAACTAATGTTCGTGTGTTAGAAGTGAAATAGAGGAGAGTTTAGGTAGTAGTTTAAGAGCGGGACAAAATAAGGTAAAGGAAATCATCATTCAGCATTTAAGGAAATCACAAAATCAACGCAAAATCAGCATAGTCTTCCCTTAATTAAGGGAAATTAACCAACGTAAGGACAAGAAATATTCAAGGAAAGAAATTTAAATCAGACTTATGCAAAGAGTGAATAATTAGGAGTCTAATTGAGGAAATAATCGTGCAAGGAATCAGTAGATACTACATGCAATTAAATAAGGTAAGAAGACTAATTAAACTCATAAACAAGGAAATAATCAAGAATCATGCACATGAATTTTTAACAGAGCAAATCACTCAACAATTCTGGAAAGAATATATCAATTTCCATAAACAAAATAGGCTGAGTAAGACTTTAGGAACACAGAGAAATTAGACGGAAAATAATTCAAAAACCCTGATAGAGATTAATTAGGATAAAAATCACAAAGCAAGGAATTTGACGAAGGAAAAGTGTGTAAATCAAAATACAGAATGAACCAATACGACTATTAACATTGAAATACTCAGAATCGAAGCAAAATATCAGACAATTAGAGTTTTAGCATGAATCAACTAGGGCTTAGGCAGCCCGAACCTAATCAGTCGAGAACACATAAGAACAAATGATTAAGAATCAAATATCAAAAACCATTTGAGAAGATAACTTATAGTAAACCCTAGTTTAGGAAAAACAGGAAATCAGTTGAAACCAGAAAAACTTTCAAGGGAAACATGTAAAATATATTCGATTCATCTCAGATCTATACATATCTGAGAAGATCGGAGACAAAAAATTAGGGTTTTTAGAAAGTACAACAGATATGAGAACATAGGCTTAGAAAACCATGGATTCGTAACAAAAATAAGAAAAGTTCTTACTCAAGGTCGAGCAAATAGTCTGAACCAGGCAAGGAACTCAAAAGGTGCAAACTAGACCTGCCTAGGTCCGTTGAAATCCCCTCAAAGTTCTAGGAAACAGATAGACCATAGCAAATAGGAGGCCGGTAGTGGCCTGAGATGATGAACAAACACCACGGAACAGCAGTGTAGGCCGGTGACGGCGGGGGAAATTAGGGTTCCGCTAGAGAGCGTATGAGCAAGAAAGGGAAGGGTGACGGCGGGGGGAAGGGTGTAAATGATTAGGGTTGGGGGGGGGGGGGTTGGTTAGTTTAATTATAGTAAGAAGGTTTCTGGGATGTTGATCAAAAATGATCAACGGCCAGGATTAATCAAGAGTTGGGTCGGGTAGATTAGGGTATTGGGCGTGGGTTTATTGGGCTGGTTTTTAAGGGGTATTGGGCTGGTAGATTTTAGGTTAAAATTGAAATAAAAGAGATTGTTTGTTAAATACCCCAAACAATTAATTAAAAATAATATGTAAGATACTTACTAATTATAAAAAAGGATATTTCATGCATAGGAATGTTTTTAAAATAGTTATTTAGTATTTTAAAAATATAATGGACTAATTTCTGGTAAAATAATACAAAAATGTATGCATGGGCTATAATTGCAAAGTTATTCAATTATAACAAGAAGGTGCTAATTTGGCCATTTATGAAATAATTTGGGCCTAATAGGACCATAAATAGTAATATTAAATCAAAAAATGTTTTTATCATTTGAGATGCAATTTTATGATTATTTATTAGAAATAAAATACTGGACAAATTAATAAAAATATGAAAAATTATTAAAAAAATACCAATTGATGCTAATGCATGATTTTGAAGACATAGATGCAATTAAAAAAATTACTTTGGTAAAAATTGGGTATCAATAGCTGCCCCTCTTTACCCGGAAAGGATGAAAGAGTTGTCGGGTAAAAATATAATGGCCAATTTTGACCGAGCGAAACGGTTTGAGAAATTTAGGCTGCACTCTTGCTTCTGAGCTACCTACATATCCCTAGTTTTACATGAATCAGGCCGTGTGTAGTTCTGGATTCATCGGCGAAATATATCGATGAAGTCATCACAAGAACGGACACAATGTTTAGGGATTGGCGAAGGATTGGTTATGGTGAGAAGCCAGGTTTTGAGATAACTAAAGGAACTGGAGCGAGATTTCTCCCGCTGGGATAGCAGTTGCTTGCCGGGTCACCTGCAAATGAAGATGCTACAAGCTTATATTGTGCAAAAATTTAAACATGATGCAGGTTCCCTTTGGACTATAAAAGTCGTCTTCGGATGGTTAGGGATGATGTTCTTAGACCATGATGTCCTGGGCCATGAATTGCTCAGTGAGAGATTCGAAGGCCATGAAATGATGTTCTCGGGCCATGATGATGGTGCCCTTGAACTATGACGCTTTTGAATAATGATATGCAAGTTGAGAGAGATCCTCAGGCCATGACATGGTGTCTTCGAGCTATGAGGATGATGCCTTTAGACTATTACACCTTTGGATAGGTTGGCAATATTTCAGCCCATGAGATGAAATAATATGATGTCAACAAGACAAATCTTAGTCTTGCAAAGTGGATGGCAGAGCTTAGCCCGAAATAAGAGCAAAGTAGATAACGTTGGAGAGACAGCGCTTAGTCTCGATGAAAATAATGTAAATTGGAGGTAGAGCTTAGCCCCATGCAGATATTGAGACAGATCTTAGTCTCTTGGAAATGAAGGCAGAGATTAGTCTTATGCAGATGGAGGCAGAGCTTAGCCTCATGCAGGATGTGGAGGTAGAGCTTAACCTCATGCAAGGTGGAGACAGAGCTTAGTCTCATGCAAGATGCGGGACAGGGATTAGTCCCATGCAAATGAAGGAAGAGATTAGCCTTATGCAAGGGAAGGCAAAGATTAGCCTTATGCAAATGGAGGCAGAGCTTAGTCTCATAGAGATGAAGGCAGAGATTAGCCTTATGAAGATGGAGGCAGAGACTAGCCTTATGCAAGGTGAAGGTAGCATTTAGCCTTATGCAAGGTGAAGACAGAGATTAGCCTTATGCAAGGTGAAGGCTGAGATTAGCCTTATGCAAGTTGAAAGCAGAGATTAGTCCTATGCAAATAAAGGCAGAGATTAGCCTTATTCAGATGAAGGAAGAGATCAGCCTTATGCAAGGTGAAGGTAAAGATTAGCCTTATGCAAATGGAGGCAGAGCTTAGCCTCATGCAGATGAAGGCAGAGATTAGCCTTATGCAGATGAAGGCAGAGATTAGCCTTATGCAAGGTGAAGGCAGCGTTTAGCCTTATGCAAGGTGAAGGCAGAGATTAGCCGTATGCAAGGTGAAGGCCGATATTAGCCTTATGCAAGCTGAAAGCGGAGTAGCCCTATGCAAATGATAGCAGAGATTAGCCTTATGCAGATGAAGGCAGCGATTAGCCTTATGCAGATGAAGGCAGAGATTAGCCTTATGCAAGGTGAAGGCAGAGATTAGTCTTATGCAAGGTGAAGGCATCGATTAGCCTTATGTAGATGAAGGCAGAGATTACCCTTATGCAAGGTGAAGGCAGATATTAGCCTCATGCAAGGTGAAGGCAACGATTAGCCTTATGCATATGAAGGCAAAGATTAGCCTTATGCAAGGTGAAGGCAGAGATTAGCCTTATGCAAGGTGAAGGCAGCGATTAGCCTTATGCAAATGGAAGGCAGAGATTAGCCTTATGCAAAGGGAAGGAAGATATTATCCTTATGCAAATGGGGGAGGTAGAGCTTAACCTCATGTAGGATGAAGGCAGAGATTAGCCTTATGCAAGGGAAGGCAGCGTTTAGCCTTATGTAGAAAGTAGAATAAATAGCAGATAGTAGCATAATTTCTTAGCTGGTAGCAGATTTCGATAACACGATTGTTGTAAGGATTGTGACTTTGCAGCATGTCTATCATTTATCCCTGCATCCAAAGAAAAATCATGAGTTTGTAGATGAGGGAGGTTGATTCGTGTCCTCGATGGCTTTGCTTGTCCTCATTTGCTTGGTCTGATGATCCTGTTTGCATCATCGGGGTAGCGTTTGGCGAAACAGAGTTACCTTACAAGTGAGCATGCATAGTTTTGTAAAGACATAGTAAAAATGGACTTCAAAAATTTTAGATGAACCGACGACCGTGACAAGATCCGAGACATTGCAACCTCTTTTGCTATGGAATTTTGAGGGTCCTTCTCAAAATTTTGCCCCAGTTAGATGAATTGATGTCTCTGACTGTTGTACATGCTGCGATCAGCTGATCTTGCTTCGGAATTTTAAGGGTCCTTCTCAAAATTCTGTCCTAGTTTCCAATTGTGGGGGAATATAAGATTTTATTGGTTTCTGACCGAACCCACAGGGCTGCCTACGTATCCCCTCTTAAACGAGAATCAGGTCGAGCGTAGTTCAGTTTATATCATTTGAGAAAGCATAAAGAGTTAGACATAGTATCGTTTAACAGCATCTGAGTTGATCGGTTTTGTCCAGACTTCGCCATCCATTTCTGCAAGTATGAGAGCTCCTCCTGTCAGCACTCTGTGAACCATGTAAGGACCTTTCCAATTAGGAGAGAATTTCCCTTTGGCTTCATCTTGATGCAGAAAGATCTTTTTCAACACAGCTGCACCGGTGTGAACTGTCTTGGTTTGACTTTTTTGTTGAAGGCTCTGGAAATTCTGTTCTGAAAGATTGCCCGTGACACACTGCGTTCATCCTTTTTTCGTCTATGTGGGTTAGTTGCTCATAACGGCTCATTATCCACTCTTCTTCGCTCAACTCAACTTCTTGTATGATTCCCAAGGAAGGAATCTCTACTTCGGTAGGAATAACAGCTTCTGTACCATAAACCAGCAAGTAGGGAGTTGCCCCGGTTGATTCTCTGACGATATCCTCGGGTATGATATCTTCTTTTGAATCACTGTCCTTTTGTTGCGTTGTCTCATTGCATGTCACAGTCATTGGTTCATCAAGACATGTAATAGTAATGTCGTATAGGTAAAAGTATGAGAGAAAAATAATAAATATCGATTCATTAAAACATAAAAGCGATTTTCAATAATTTAAAGAAATGTTTCGGAACACTGGTATCTAATTTTATTTAAAACAGAATGCAAGAAAGAGAAATCATTTTCTTGGAAATCAAAAATAAACAATGTTGTTCAGCCTTGCTACCCTGGGACTCATCGGGCTCTGGATGGTCTGACAGCCCAGTTTCTGAGGAACGATCCCTTGCTCACAGCTTGGATGGTAGGGTCTTCCTTTATTCTCCTCCTCAACGATGACACAACAATCCATATCCTCGTCTTCCAAGAATAAGTTCCTTAAGGTTGTTAATGCTTCCTCCTGCTCTGGTCCCCCTATGACATCGACTTGCTGGAAAGTCTTTTCTTTTGCCTTTAGGCAGACTAGGAGAAGGAGAAGGTGGAGGGCCCCTAGATCTTATATGGTATGATGATGATGCCAGAATGCACGAACCAACCTTTGGGGAAGTGGAATAATCAAAAGAAAATAAAATAAAAACAAAAGGTAGCCAAGTCAGTGAGAATCATGAGAAAATATTTGCAGTATTTAGACACATATTGCAGAATTGTAAACGCGCGTCCTAATTTGGGAGCCTCGTTGTGCCTGAGGTAGGCCTAGCGACAAGTTGATCTGGATAACTTAGATGCCAAAATGCCTCATTTCATTAATGTAAATAGACAAATCCCAAAATGATACTAAAATAACAAATAGGAAATAAGTCACTAATGGAACTTGGCCTTATTACATATATGAAAGCAAAAAGGTAAATCTAGCGTATTTGGTCCCAGAAGGACCTTCCCCAGATTCGATATTCTTGATTCCATCGAACAAGTTCCCAAGATCGCGCAGTCCTAGCAGCAGGTACGCTCTAGCCAGATGTCCTCTTTCATTCCCCTCAGCGTTCTGGCAATCCTCGATCCTTTTGATGACTTTTCCTTCTAACTCCACTATACCTCGCTCCAGATATTCCAGCTTCCTATTGGAGAGGACAACCATCTCTTTCTATTCCTCGATCAGCCTCTTGTTGGTCTCATGTATTTCCCGGTGCTCGTTCTCGGAATCGCGGATCCTTTTGCGCAGCTGGTTGTACTTGACCTGAGCCTCGGCATCCTCGTCTATGATTCTATTGCCTCGGCTGATTCCTGGCCTCACCATCTCGTCCAAGTTGTCTTCCATCCATGCCTGGTAGTGAGGTGCACATCATGCATAGTACCTGTCTGGTTCAATAGTATTCTTCTCCATGATGATTTTGCAGTGCCACATGTGTTGATCTTGGCACTTGTAGGGAACTTCATCGTCCTGGAAATCTGCTCTGAAGTGACCCATCTTGGAAACCCTTGGTACAACTTGTTTACTGCCTGCCTACCTCATGAATAGGAACCTAGGGATATATACCTCTCAACCCGATCAGCACTAAGTGTGGTGCATCCCTGGATCTGATGATAAATTCGTCTGTCGGGAACAACTCAAACATCCATTGCACCTTTTCCTCGGTTAGATTATCAAAGAATTCCACCCACTCCTTGCCAGTTTACGGTTGAGCAAATCTGTCTGGAATGTAAGTCATCCGCTTGGGGTGATGGAAAGCAATGTGATCATTCCAAGCCCTTTGTGGAAGTTTTTGGAGATATTGGCCCTTTTGAAGGTGTTTTAGGAGCCATAACTGCAGCAACAGGTTGCAACCCTCAAAATGTTTAACTCCTCTTTGACAATGCTCCAAGGCTCGGTAAATATCAGCTAAGATCATAGGGACAATGCTGAAGGTGTGCCCGTCGATCCCTTCCATCAAGGCCCTGGTTACCATGGCTAGCCTGGTAGGAATCCTTTCCCTCTCTGTCGGGAACACTATCAAGCCAAAAAAGAAGACAAACACGAATACCCTACGGTGGATGTGACCTAGAGACGTGATGGAAAACTCGTCATGATAGGTACGGTATGATTTGCTGTGACCATATCTTTCATACAAGTACTCGAAAGGTATGTAAGATTTTTTCAAACACTCCAATTCAGCATTCTTCTTTAACCCCATCATTTTCAGAAAACCTTTGCCCGTGTGGTTCTCAAGTACCAACAACCCAGGGCTTTCCCAAGCTATCCCAGTAAGTCCTCTTATTTCTTCTAAGAGTGGCGTCATTTCAATATTCCCAAAGCAAAATACAACTCTTTCACTATCCCAACACAAAGTGGCAGCCTCAGTCAGCATGTTGTTCGGCTGGATGTCCCGAAGAGAAGGTAAATTACCCAGATGCTTCCTCACGTGTTTCTTATCACTTGAAGGAAGGTCTTCCCACCAGTCTAGGAGCATTGATGGGATATTGCTGACCATACTGAATCTGGGGACCTCGTGCCTCATTTTCTGCAAGACATAAATGATTAGGCCCTTTCCCCCACTAGACTCGACTATTTATACACTTCTCCAAATTAATGCATAGAACGTGATCGTGTCCGTTGGGATTATGAAAACCTCGCTGGACTTTTGGATAAGGATGTCTTAAAGGGTTATTGTGCAGACGACACATTAACCTGGCTAGGTTTGACCATGATGCATGCACAATCTAACAAGAGTAAGGTTTCTATGAGGTTTTAGATCGGTACCCTCGAGCAGACAACTCGAGGGGGAAAGGTACGGAACCATCGACTGCACCGCTGATTGATTGGTTTTACCGCAAATAAGCCTCTACGAATTTAGGGGTGATATAAATAGGAAGAACGCAACCACTCATCAAGCATTGTTATAAGATTTACTTAGACACGAGTGGAATATGATGTTGAGAATGATTATGCAGCAATAAATAAGCAATAAACAACATGTTGTCACGTATTTGCACGTAGTGAAAACGATAAATACAGCAGTTATAATTGAAAAGCGGTTACAAAGGAAAGAAGAAACATGTCAATTTCATTTTGGGAAAATAAATACTTGGGAAAGTAAACAATTAATTTCACATAAAGGGGAAAGGGAAAGGGTGCAAGCATTAACAAAATAAAGCACATTTAGACAAATTCAAAAAGCGGTTTGTAATGGTAAAATCCTAGATTCCCCAGCAGAATCGCCATGCTGTCGCCCCCCCCCCCCTTTCCTCTCCTTTCGGATTAGTCAGGATTTTTGACATTATTGGGACAACTCATTTCCTTTTGGGAAAAGGAATGTAAAGAATTTGAAGAGTCGCCACCTTACGAATAAAGATGTGTTAGGGCACCTACTTACGGGTCATTTACAACACTAATTGTATAACCAGAGATTGGGTAAGGGCTTGAAGTTACTTCAAGGTGAAGGTGTTAGGCACCCCACGAAGTCCATAACGGTGGGTCCCGACATTGTGAATTAATCAAGAGCAAATAAGCAGTCTAAGCACACATATGTAAATGAATAAAGGTTTTAATAGATTAGCAGTCTAAGCACACATATGTAAATGGGTAAAGCACACATATCCATGCAATGCCCGGTAATCACTCCTCAATGAGGGGCTACACGTCGCATTAGCGCACAAGTCATCATATCCTTTTCTACCCATTATCCCACCCCTTAGTGGTTACCAAGCGAGTTTTTATTTAACGAAATCTAAGCGTGCTGTTACCCATCCCTTCCTTGTGGTCCTAGAGGAGTTTTAGGACCTCTAAATCTTGGCAGTTTTAGACAACCCCTAAGGTATTCAAAAGGGAAAAATCTTGGCGACAAACAAATAACAAGTAGGACAAGCAGATAGGTGAAGAAGAAATTAAAAGGCTCGTGTTTACCTCCACATGTAATGCAAATAAACAGCATGTCTCAAACACAGATTCAGGTATTTTTTTAGAAAAAATAGAATCCTAGGACAGGATGTCTAGGTGAACATTAATAAATAGAATATGCAACACTGTTTTACAAACTCAATGGCAGGGTCCTAATCAGTTTGCCTACTGATTTTAAATCCTGTAGAACTTAGCAGTAAACAATCAAAAATACAGTTTTGAATTTTATGCAAGGAGATTAATTACCTAAGGCTTGCCTAGGCGTGGGGCTATATGCGATCACAGTTACAGGAGTTATTTAAACAATTTGAGATGATTTAACCTATGGGCATGTTGATCTAGGTGATACAGATTATAACAGGTGATTTATACCAATTTGTATTTAGAGACATGATACTTACGCGTGAGGCTATTTTAAACCTTTTCATGGACAGTTATTTATCTAGTCGAAATAGACATGATTCAAAACAGATGCAAGCAGAGTCCTAAGAACAGGATATCTAATGTACACAGAGATGACTATTTTATTAGGCAGTTTTAATAGCCTAGTGGCATGATTTCTAACTGATCATGAATTATACAGAATCAAAAATAGAGTGATAGTTTACCACATGTTTCTAATATGCAAAGCAGTAAATGTGAGTGCCCTAAAACAGGATATTTAATACACAGATTCAGCATAGTTTTAATGCAAATAACATAGCAATCCTAGAACGTGATTTCTAGTGCATCACACAAGCCTAGAACATGATTTCTAGAGCAGATTAGCATAATGTAAATCCTAAAGCATGATTCCTACCCAACTTTACCCCCACAGGATCATATAGCTACCCTCCATTTTCAGTAGTTACCCCAATATCTGTTTAAAAAGGATTATTACAGACCAGGATTACACAAATGAGATATAGATTAAACTATAGGGAGCCTGAAGCAGGCCTAAAGCAAACCTGGGGATACCAGGCCTTCAGTAGTCTCAAATGCCAAGGATTTCATAGCCAATTTTGTGTCCAGGCGTGTCAGAGTTCCCTCAGGACATAAAGGATCCCGGGCAGTGTTCACATCCAGATTTTCTCAAAATAGGGACTGATTATGTGCAGTGTGGAAGGGTCATCCCCAGTGTGCCAGAGTTCAAAGGAATCTCAAGAGGATCCCAAGGCAGTACACACACTGGAGGGGAGTAACCTATTGACTTAAGAGAAAAGTGAGAGTGCTTGACATAGTTTTGAAAAGTTTTTGATAAGAAAATAGTATAGAGATGACTCTAGGAGTGAAAAGGTTTTCTGAAATAGAAATTAGTTTTAAGAGAAGGCCAAGAGTGAAAATCGTTCAAGAGAACAATAAGAACACATTTTTTTTAAATCAGTTCTGAAGAGAGTAAGTTCAGCACATAGTCAATCAGCCATAAAATATATAGACATTCAACAAACAAATGTCACACAGGGATGAGAGGGGGATGAGAACATATAGGAGCCACATTGGGGGGGGAGGGGGGTACATGGACAGGGTATGGGGAAACAGACAACAACTACATAAAACACTTAGGGTCTTAGAGACTTAGCAGGTTAGTCATGTACAGCAAACAATTAAGACATAGATCATAGATGTAAGGTAGAAAGCAGGACATGTCTTTAAACAGGATTAAGTATACAGGCAAGGTCAATCACATACAACAAGTAACCAACAGGATCACATAGTTAAGGGATTAAATAGAAGTCAACAAACAGACTGGTTAGGCATCAGATAAATAAGTGAAGTGTAGACATGCTAATTATATATTGAACAAGACAGTGCTAAGGAAGACAGTGAACATGAACAAGAATGGAACTCATAATTGATGAACTTAAGGCAGTAATGAAACACATAGGGTTTAGATTTGAAAAATAATCAGGGACATACCAATTAGGAAGAGAAAACACAGAATGCAAAGAAGATATTGTGCAATATCTAGCCTTGTCTTACAGCCGGCTAGACTAATGAATACCACAAGTAGTAGAGAAGAACAAAGAGCTTTTAGAGTGTAAGTGTGTTTGTGAACTAATGTTCGTGTCTTAGAAGTGAAATAGAGGAGAGTTTATATAGTAGTTTAAGAGCGGGACAAAATAAGGTAAAGGAAATAATCATTCAGCAATTAAGGAAATCACAGAATCAATTACACGCAAAATCAACATAGTCTTCCCTTAATTAAGGGAAATTAACCAACGGTAAGGACATGAAATATTTAAGGAAATAAATTTAAATCAGACTTAAGCAAAGAGTGAATAATTAGGAGTCTAATTGAGGAAATAATCGTGCAAGGAATCAGTAGATACTACATGAAATTAAATAAGGCAAGAAGACTAATTAAAGTCATAAACAAGGAAATAATCAAGAATCATGTACATGAATTTTTAACAGAGCAAATCACTCAACAATTCTGGAAAGAATATATCAATTTCCATAAATAAAATAGGCTGAGTAAAACTTTAGGAACACAGAGAAATTAGACGGAAAATAATTCAAAAACCCTGATAGAGATTAATTAGGATAAAAATCACAAATTAAGGAATCTGAATAAGGAAAAGCGCGTAAATCAAAATACAGAATGAACCAATACGACTAGTAACATTGAAATACTCAGAAGCGAAGCAAAACATCAGACAATTAGAGTTTTAGCATGAATCGACTAGGGCTTAGGCACCCCGAGCCTAATCAGTCGAGAACATATAAGAACAAATGATTAAGCATCAAAAATCAGAAACCATTTGAGAAGATAACTTATAGTAAACCCTAGTTTAGGAAAACGGGAAATCAGTTGAAAACCAGAAAAACTTTCAAGGGAAACATGTGAAATATGTTCGATTCGTCTCAGATCTGAGAAGATCGGAGACAAAAAATTAGGGTTTTTTGAAAGTACAATAGAGATGAGAACATAGGATTAGAAAACCATGGATTTGTAACAAAAATAAGAAAGGTTCTTACTCAAGGTCGAGCAAATATCCTGAACCAGGCAAGGAACTCAAAAGGTGCAAACCAAACCTGCCTAGGTCCCTTGTAATCCCTTCAAGGATCTAGGAAATGGATAGACCATAGCAAATAGGAGGCTGGTAAAGGCCTGAGATGATGAAAAAACACCACAGAATAGCAGTGTAGGCCGATGAAGGTGGGGGAAATTAGGGTTCCGCTAGAGAGCATTTAAGAGAGAAAGGGAAGGGTGACGGCGGGGGGAAGGGTGTAAATAATTAGGGTTAGGGGGGTTTGGTTAGTTTAATTATGGTAAGAAGGTTTTGGGTTGTTGATAAAAAATGATCAATGGACAAGATTAATCAAGAGTTGGGTCGGGTAGGTGAGGGTATTGGGCCTGGGTTTATTGAGCTGGTTTTAAGGGGTATTGGTCTGGTAGATTTTAGGCAAAAATTGAAATAAAAGAGGGTGTTTGTTAAATACCCCAAACAATTGATTAAAAATAATTTTTAAAATAATTACTAATTATAAAAAAGGATTTTTCATGCATAGGAATGTTTTAAAAATAGTTATTTAGTATTTTAAAAATACAATGGACTAATTTCAGGTAAAATAATACAAAAATGTATGCATGGACTATAATTTCAAAGTTATTGCAATTATAACTGTTTAACCAAAGAATTAGATCATTTGACCAAAGCTGTTTTTAGGATGAACACGGGTTTCTGATAACCAAGGCAAGACTGATTATTGTAAGTATTTAAATAAAGAAAAAACAATGAGATGCACGAAAAGTAAAGTGTATTGCAATAGTAGTTCAGATGTCCTTTACAGGTTATATTTTACTCCCTTATATAGGGAATTTCCTAATATAACGTCTGCCTCTTTTCAGTTATTGAGCATTAATGACTAATTATGACATTAATGTAACATTACAATGAGTAACCGTAACTGTTGCGTGAATGTTGTGTAACGTGTGGATCACTAATTGAAGATCTCTGAATCTGCCCTTTGTTCCGCCCAGATACAATTTGACCATGTCCCTTCATCTTCTCAATCAGGTTGAGACTTCCGTTGCTAATTAACCCGTGGGTGTGATTTGCCGTGCCTCTTTGCCTCATACCTCTTCATAGAGTCCAGTCCAGCTGTCGTGTCTTCATTGCTCCACGTAGACTGCTGAGTTATCAAGATTTATCACACGTGTGAAGCCCTTTTTTACCATTACAGATAGTCCCCCCACTTACCATATATTTATCGATTAATAATTGGTGAGTGGATACTCATTTATGGCGGGAATATTTTGCCGCCGCTTCACTCGAGTCATTGCATCTTTTTCTGAACGTAGGCGTCGCTTGTCACTTACATTTAATGCTTATACCACATGGCATTTCTGGGTTGGTTCTGCAATTTTTCAGCGCCTTTTAGGGCTTTTTGCGGCTGCATCAGTCACGAAGTGACATCTTCAATTATGGCTTTCACATCATTATTTTTCCCATTTTTTACGGTTGTCTTCGAGTATAAATACCCCTTTTATTTTCTTTTAAGAAAAACTTATAATTTTCAAACTTTATTTGTAAAGAAATTTTTCCTTGTCTTTGTAGATATGTCTTCTTCGAACCAATCGAAGAGAGTCATAAACGTAGATGATGTGACTCCCTCTTCTGCTCCAACGCGGAGTAGGAGAGGCAGCAGGTTGAGGAGTTTAGGTTCTAGGGGTTCTTCCCTTTCTCAAATTACTTACCCTCCTTATTCTAGGTCTTTAACTTCTCCGAGGGCTAGGGCTTCTAGATCTTCGTCCAAAGGTAGAGGACATCACGAACCTTTGCACAAATCGAGGGTCGATGAAATAGTACCTGCGGAGTTCACCTTTGCTAGGGATGGTAAGGCCCTTATAGGTCAGCTTTCTTCATTGTCGTCTCTTGACAGTGCTGACTAGTACCCTACCCAACTCACTGAAGGTTTAATTCCTCTTATACGCAGGGACTGTTATTGGAGTTTCAATTTTCCTGTAATCGTTCCAAACAGTAATCAAAGAATAACGTCTTACAAGACGGGGCATTCTTTTGTTTATACCTATTCCTTTACATTAGGGTTTAAGCCCCCCATTGCCCTGGTTATCATCGAGTTCTGTCGATTTTTCAAAATTTTCTTGGGACAAGTCGGTCCTCTTGTATGGCGAGTCGTTGCATGTTTTATATACTTGGATACCTTAGATTCGATCCCCTTTACCTTTCATCATCTTATTCACCTATATTCCCCAATGTTGTTCCGTCAGGGAATTTTTACCCTGGCTACTAGGAGTAAAAGGGTGTTAGTGACTTCTGAAGATGATAAGGATCGATGTTGGTACCTTCGATACGCTGATGTGTCTACGAATGGCTTAGTATGTGAAGAAATTCTTCCCTTCCCTGAAGCAGGTAACTAGAAAGAACAGTATGAAAGCTTAAGGCTCGACATGGAGGCCGTAGAATAAGAAAAATTTACCTTGGAGCAGCAAGTGAGGGTCATGGCTGCAGAGTTGGCTGTGGAGAAGGCATCCTCTGACCAGGCGAGCAAAGACAAGAACGCCCTTTAATCCATTTTCACAGAGCAGTTGTCTCGTTCCTCGAAAGAAATCAGGAATTTGAAGGCCTTGCTGGACCAAAAGGAGGAGTATTCAGGCGAGCTTGTGAAATCACTTACTCAGACCCAGGAAGATCTCCGCAAATCTTTAGAAAAAGTCCAATTCCTGGAAAGGTCTCTCGCTCCTTTAAGGGTCTCCAAAGATGCTGCAGTGGCCGGGAGGGATGAGCTAAGAGCTGAGGTTATGCTATTGGAGAAAGATTACGAAGCTCTTGAAGATAAGACAGCCGTCGATGTTAGTTGGGCTTACATGAACTCTCGCCTCGACACAATGACTGAAACGAGCCGAGAGGGTTTCGACCTTAATGCTGAAATTGTAAAAATCAAGGAGTCCATTGAGAAGGATCAACAAGGTCAGATTCTCTCTTCACCTGAAGGTAAGGCTCCTGCTGCTCAAGTCTCTTCGTCCCAAGCTGCTCATGCTCCTTCTGCCAGTAAAGTCAACCCCCCTCCTGATAAAGTTTAAGAAGTTGGTTCCTCCCTTTTTTTTTCTTTCTTTGTCTCAATTGGTGGTTACCCACAGTCCCATCGGGGGTAAATTTGGATATCTTAAAGTCCCCAAATGACATCTTTGGGGCACCTTAATGTGTAAAAAACTCTATACGGCTAAGTATAAGTTAATACTTAGTTTTTACTTAGCCGTTTTAATATATTAATTCAAGTATGAGTTTTGTTTTCCGTTGAGTTTCTGTTTCACTCTTTATGTCTTTTGCATGATTTATTTTTCGAGGTTTTAGTTTAACTCTGTGTTTTGCATATAGAATGCTTTAGATTACTCTCACCTTTTCGTAATAGGCATGGTGTCATACAAAATGTGTGCCTTTTTGTAGTAGGCATAATTTATAAAAGAGGGCCCTTTTTGATCGACACTTAATGAAGAAGACGTCTCAACTTCATAATGGTGTAATAATGCAATAGAGTGATAGGATTTTTTCACATGTTTAAGAATGTTTCTGAGGAAAGTTTTTTGTTTGAACTTTCACGATATTTTACATGTGTTTGATTATCTTCTAAAACTCATGTTGCAATTGTTTTCTTTTAACAGATTTGATATACACTTCTATTTCGTAACTGTTTTTCGTATGTAACAGTTTTTTCGAGTTAATAAAAGAGAGCAACTGTTTTTCGTTCGTAACGGTTTTTATTCAAGTTGGGGTTTTCACCCGTAACTGTTTTTGTTGACAAGAGTTTTCAATAAGCATGAGGGAAATGCTCTTACATCCGTAACTATTTTATTTTATAACAGTATTTTGAACAAGTACAAGGATTTTTTATCTTTCATCCGTAACTGTTTTATTTGATAACATTTTCTATATGAGTACAAAGATTTCGTAACTGTTTTTAGTTACAACAGTTTTGAATGAGTACAATGATAATAATCTTTTATCCATAATTGTTTTTGGTTACAACAGTATTTCTTTTGAATAAGTACAAAGATGCGCATTTCTTCCTTGTAGCTAACATTTTGCCTTTTAACCTGAACATGTTCGAAGGTTTTTTGGATTAGGCTTTGTGTTTGAGTCTTTGGTGTTTAACCAAAGAATTAGATCCTCTAACCAAAGCTATTTTTAGGATGAACACAGGTTTCTGATAACCAAGGCAAGACTGATTGTAAGTAATAAAGAAAAATCAATGAGATGTACGAAAAGTAAAGTGTATTGCAATAGTAGTTCGGATGTCCCTTTACAGGTTATATTTTACATCCTTATATAGGGAATTTCCTAATATAATGTCTTTCTTTTTCAGTGATTGAGCATTAATGACTAATTATGACATTAATGTAACGTTACAATAAGTAACCATAACTGTTGCGTGAATGTTATGTAACGTGTGGATCACTAATTGACGATCACTGAATCTACCCTTTGTTCCACCCAGATACATTTTGACCGTGTCTCTTCATCTTCTCAATTAGGTTGAGACTTCCGCAGCTAATTAACCCGTGGGTGTGATTTGTCGTGCCTCTTTGCCTCATACCTCTTCATAGAGTCTGTCCAGCTGTCGTGTCTTCATTGCTCCATGTAGACTGCTGTATTGGTGAAAAAGAGTTTCACACGTAAGCTAGCTTTTGACAACTCAGCTAGTCACGTGGACACGGGAAAACATGATAGCTGGAAATAACTCTTTGAAGAGGTACGGTACAAAGAGACACGGTTCGGTAAACCCACGAACTTATCAGCCACGGGAAGTCCAATTTGATCAAAACGGGAGAGAGGCACAGTCAGAACGAATCTAGACAAAGCTACGGGCAGATTCACGAACCCACAATTGATTAATCGAATGTTATGTAACTGAACCCCTATTTACCGTTATCCTTTGTAACGCCTCATTAATGTAATAATTAGTCATTAATGAGTAATCATAGCAGTAGTCGTACGTTATAAGAATCTCCTATATAAGGAAGGGAAATACAGCTTGTAAAGGCATCTAATTCTCGAAATACAATCAACTTCGATCTTTTATTTCTTTAATATTGTCTATTATTCATTTTTCCATTATCTTGATTATCAGTAACCCGTATTCATCTTAAAAACAAGTTTTAGTCAAAGGGTCTAATTCTTTGGTTAAACACATTGGTTCCGTTACCGGGAATCTGATAATCTTTGTTTACTTTCCAAGTGATACCCTTTGAATTATTTCAAACCCCAACGACAACAGCCAGCAAAGAAGTGGAACCCTAGTTCCATCACCTTCAGGAACCCCACGTGGTTCAAGGGAACAATCTCCAGAAAGATCCAATAACAACCATGGTAATAATGATCAAACTGTGGAACAAGATCATGTAAAGCAAATGATTGCAGAGTATGTGAGAAAAGCTTTGCNATGGGTTGGCAAACTCAGGAATAGGAGATACTCCTAATGAATCTCTCAAAACGAGACCAGGTATATCTAATAACTGAGAATTACAAAATTTACTATTAACCATGCAGAAACAGATGAAGGAGCAGAATGATCGCATCGAACAAATTCCTGGTGTACCACTTTTTATCAAAGTCATCGATGTTGATAGATATTCTCAACAACCGTGGAAGCCTAGTGTGGCACATTTGCCTATACCCAAGAAGTTTAAAATGCTTGCCGTTCCCAAATATGATGGAATAACTGATCCAAGCAACCATGTGACTGCTTTCACAACTGGGGTAAAAGGCAACGCCTTAAGAAACAAGAGATTGAATCAGTCCTTGTCAAAAAATTTGGGGAAACACTTACCAAAGGGGCTCTAACCTGGTATTCTCTTCTCCCTGAAAATTATATTGACTCTTTTGCTGAGCTTACAGATTCATTTATAAAAGCACACTCTGGTGCACAAGAAGTTGAGAAGAGAATGGAAGACATATTCAAAATAAAATAAGGAGACACGGAACTACTCTGTGAGTTTGTAGATAGGTTTCAACGAGAAAGACTGCAGTTACCCCGGGTGCCTGATAATTGGGCAGCCGTGGAATTTGCAAGCAATCTGAATGATAAAAGCTCAGAAGCCACCAGGCGACTTAAGGAGAATCTAAGAGAATTCCCCGCCACAACATGGAACGATGTATATAACAGGTACAATACTAAACTCAGAATAGAAGAAGATATCATTGCTCGTTTAAGAGATGAAGATCATTCCAGATCCAAACGACCCGAATCAGATAGAAGATTAGGTAAAAACAGGTACGATCCTTACTTAGGACCCTCGAGACGCGATATCCGCCCCAGGTTCGAAAACACTAGGTCGGACTATAGACTACAAGGAAGAGATGTAATCTCATTCTCATCTAGATCTAGAAGAGATCAAGATGAACGACCTAGAGGTAGTACTCAAATTGGGGATCATACATTTAACGTAAGTACTACTGAATTTGTCTCAATATTGAAGATCATGGGAGACAAGGTCAAATGGCCCAAAGATATGCGGTCAAATCCAAGTAGAAGAAACCGAGATCACTGGTGTGAATTTCACAACGATCATGGGCATAAAACTGCGGATTGCAGATTTCTACAAGGAGAAGTAGAAAATTTGTTAAAACAAGGCTATTTAATAGAATTGTTTAGTGATAAAGATAAACAGGCATACATGAGGAACAAGCAGGAGCCCCCAAAGCCTCCATCTCCAAAACGAACCGTTAACGTAATACACGGAGGTGAAGAAGTAAACGGAGTGATTTGCAAAACAACCACAAAGTTCACAATTACACACTGGAAACGTGCTCGTGGAGAGGATGATAACCTTCGATGATGCAGATAGCAGCGGATTAATGCTTCCGCACAATGATGCTCTGGTAATATCTCAACTTATTCATGACACTAACGTGAAAAGAGTGTTGATTGATCCAGACAGTTCACTCAATATCATTTTGCTAAGAGTCGTGGAAGAAATGCTACTGGGGAATCAAGTAATCCCAAAAGTATTAGCCATATCCGGGTTTGCTAACTCTACAGTTATAACAAACGGAGAAATTGAGCTTAACACCTATGCTGAGGGGGTGATCAAAAGAGCTAGGTTCCAAGTAATCGATACTCACATGGCTTATAACGTTATCATTGGAAGTCCATGGATCCACGGCATGAAAACGATACCCTCCACGTTGCATCAAGTAATTAAATTTCCCTCTGAATGGGGGATTCAACGAATCAAAGGAGATTAGCATACCGCAAAAAATATAAATTATGTGGTACACTACAACAAGAAAATAGAAGTGGAAGAATTACGAGATAAGGAAATCTCCCAAACAGGTAACACCACCCAAACAGACATGGAAAAAATTACTGCCCAAATAGGTACGAAAGATATTATTGTTGAAACAAGCACGAAAGAAAATACTTACGAGAAGAAGAGTAAAGTTACCACGGAAGGTGTACTATACTACACAGATGCGGATTCCAGATCGGACGTCATTCATGATCTGGAGGAAGATGAGCACATCAAAAAAACTACGGAGGAGCTCGAAGCTGTTTTGTTACCTGAACAAAAACCTGAGCAAAAAGTGTATATAGGCACGAGGCTAAGTCCCACTCGAAGAGGTAAGTTAATTGATTATTTAAAGGCTAACGCAGACTATTTTGTGTGGTCCCACTCAAATATGACAGGCAACCCACCAGAAGTGATGCCTCATAAACTAAATGAAGATTTATCCTTCGTACCTGTTAAGTAGAAGAAAAGAAAGCAAGGACCATTCAAGAACCAAGTAATCGACGAAGAGGTACAGAAATTCTTGAAGATACGAGAGGTAACGTACCCTAACTGTTTGGAAAACACCGTGGTAGTACCTAAAAAGAATGGCAAGTGGAGAGTATGCGTAGATTATACTGATTTAAGCAAAGCATGCCCCAAGGATTCATTCCCATTGCCTCATATAGATCAAATGATTAATGCTACTGCAGGTCATGAACTATTAAGCTTTCTAGATGCATATTCTGGTTATAATCAGATTAAAATGGATCCTTTAGACGAGGAAAAAATCTCATTTATCACGAATAGGGGAACTTATTGTTATAAAGTCATGCCTTTTGGCCTTAAAAATGCTGGAGCCACCTATCAAAGGCTAGTGACCAAGATGTTCCAAGAACATCTGGGAAAAACGATGGAGGTGTACATCGATGACATGTTGGTATCAACACAAGCACAATACCATTTCCAGCACCTATCTACTGCTTTTGATATTTTACGCGGGTATAATATGAAGTTGAATCCACATAAATGCGCTTTTGGAGTGCAATCAGGCAAATTTTTGGGTTTCCTTGTATCAAACAGAGGAATAGAGGTAATTCCCGCTCAAATTAAAGCCATAAAGGAAATACCTGATGTTTTAACAAATAAAAAGGAGGTTCAAAGATTGACAGGAAGAGTAGCAGCTTTGGGGAGGTTTATTTCTAGATCTTCCGAAAAAAGTTTTAAAGTCTTCTCAGTTCTCAAAAAAAAGAATCTTTTCGAATGGACTGAAGAATGTCAGCAAGACCTCAAGAACTTGAAGATTTATCTATCGAAACCACCACTGCTTTCAAAGCCAGAAGAAGGGGAAAGATTGTACATCTACCTGGCTGTCTCAGAAACTGCTGTAAGTGCAGTATTGGTAAGAGAAGAAAAAAAGGTAAACAATAACTTATCTATTATGTAAGTAAAACTTTGCTACATGCTGAGACTAGATATCCACATCTGGAAAAGTTAGCTTTAGCTTTAATAATGGCATCTAGAAAATTACGACTCTATTTTCAATGCCACCCAATTACTGTTGTGACTTCATATCCTTTAAGAAATATTCTTCATAAAAAAGAATTATCAGGAAGATTAGCCAAGTGGGCCATAGAACTAAGTGAGCATGAGATAATTTATCAGCTTAGGACTGCAATTAAGTCTCAAATACTAGCTGATTTTGTTGTTGACTTTAGTAATGGCATTGTATCTGAAGTAGAAAAAGAGTTAACACTCTTTAACGGTGTTAATCCAGGCATGTGGACCTTGTTCACTGATGGTTCTTCAAATGTAAAAGGCGCTGGCTTAGGAATAGTATTAATATCACCTACGGGTGAAAAGACACGACAAGCTATAAAGTGTTATGCTATCATTAACAATGAAGCAGAGTACGAAGCTGTTATTGTCGGGCTTGAACTTGCTCGGGAGCTCTCAATCGAGAAAATTGTGATCAACAACGACTCCTAACTGGTAGTAAATCAAATACAGGGGACTTACATCGCTCGAGAAACTAGAATGCAACAGTATCTCGAAAAAGCGCGAGAGCTCGTGAGACAATTCAAAACATGGAAGGTAATGCAAATACCTAGAGAGGAAAATGCGGAGGCAAATGCATTAGCTAACCTCGCAGCAGTCCCGGAAGTAAAGAAACAAAGACAATACAATTGTCGTTCAACTATTTCATTCAATAATAGAACAGGATAGGAATGAGGTAACTTTCAACAACCTAACCTGGGACTGGAGAAACGAAATTCTTAATTTTTTGCAGAATGGCACCGTGCCTGAAGACAGGAAAGCGGCTCAAGCACTACGCCGCAAATCTGCACGGTACTGCCTTATTCGCAACTTAATTTACCGCAAGATGTTCGGAGGACCCCTAGCTAAATGCATTGGGCCTAACCAAACGAAATTTATGATGAAAGAAGTCCACGAAAGACACTGTGGAAATCACTCAGGGGAAAGATACTTAGTGAAAACACTCATCAGAGCTGGATACTATTGGCCTAAGATGGAAGAAGAAGCCGAGAATTTCGTATCCAAATGTGACAGATGCCAAAGGTTTGCCAATAACATGCATCGACCAGCGGAATTATTACATCCAATAATATCCCCATGGCCTTTCATGAAATAGGGGATGGATATAGTAGGACCTTTACCCACAGCTAAAGGACAGGTACGATTTTTACTCGCACTAACCAACTAATTTACAAAATGGGTAGAGGAAGAGGCGTTCAAACAAGTGCGAGAAAAGGAAGTTAAAAGCTTCTTATGGCGAAACATAATATGCCGCTTTGGAATACCAAAGGAAATCGTGTGTGTTAATGGCCCACAATTCATAGGCTCACAAATCACGGCATTCTTCGAAAGTTGGCAAATCAAGAGGATCACTTCAACGTCGTACCACCCCGTGGCTAACAGTCAAGCTGAATCAATGAATAAGGTCATCATCAACAATCTAAAGAAGCGGCTAAATAAAGCCAAAGGAAACTGGCCTGATGAATTACCAGCGGTACTATGGGCATACAGAACAACCTCAAAAATAGCCACGGGAGAAACTCCGTTCGCACTTATTTATGGCTCAGAAGCCTTAATACCTGTGGAGATTGGCGAACCAAGCATAAGGTTCTCAACAACCCCGGAAGGTGAAAATGATGATGAACTAAGGATCAACCTGGACCTATTCGAACCACGGAGAGAAACAGCATTGATACGGATGGCAGCTCAAAAACAAATCATAGAGCGTTATTACAACCGTAAAGCTCATCTCAGGTACTTTAAAATTGGAGACTTCGTCCTCAAAAAAGTCTTTCAATCAACAAAAGAAGCAGGAAAGCTAAATCCAAACTGGGAAGGACCTTACAAAATCCGAGGGATAGTCAAAAAAGGCGCCTATGAGTTGGAAGCTATGGACGGCAGAGTTCTACCAACAATCTGGAACGCCATCCATCTAAAGAAGTATTACTTCTAAA